>JAYRBW010111947.1:0-18037 GCA_036023295.1 Invenusta paracnida
AAGCTCTACTCATCTACTTATTACTGCAATCAGCCACACTGCACAGTATCTTTTCTCTGACGAAGCCGTGTGTCAACTGCGAAATATTAGAGTACAAATATAATTTTAGTAGTAAAAGGCTTTGGTTTGTTTTTGATTTTTTGATTTAAATATCATTTAATTCACAATTCATTGTTCATACATATATAAATTAAATGATAGATATAAAAAGAGCATCCACATTTTTGGAGCAGTTTTAGATTCACCGAATGCATGAATAAATGTCATCTATTGTAAATATGACTGATTATTCGGGGTAACTATCCCACTTTATGTTGGCAATCTATAAATATTTAGATTAACTTTAACGTTATAAGAGGCATATCGATAGACGTATTTAAATAATATTTAACACGGTGTGTGTGTGTTGAAGTTCATTAGTAATAATAACAAGTTAGAACGGTATCACCCGAATTAAATAGAAGAAATGTGAATGTTAAATTCGTTTTAGTTATAGTTATAGTTATTGTATTGTAATATATATATCGTATTTAAATATTCATAAACAAAGTGTAACAATTACAACTTTTTATTCTTGAAAGCTCTTACTATAATGTCCTACAAATTCTAAAATTTAAGGATTTTGTTTGTTTCCCTGTGTTACACAAAATTATCTTTACAAACATATTTCATTTATTGAATGATGTAATCCACTATATATTATTAACGACCACAGATTGGGAAACACAAAACATTTTGAGCTTTTGCTTACATTTCTAATGTCAAGTGCAAGTTTTGATTTATTATTAAAATCCTTTCAGTCGAAGTCAACAGTTAATTCTAAATGCTATCATACATAACCTATGACTTTATATTATATATAATAAAGTCATATTATTCTTATTCAATGTCTATGGATGCTAAACTTTCAGAGCTGCTACATAATTAATGAATTCGAAATTTAGAGTGTCAACAACATTCATTGGCAAACAGACCATTATATCAATAGCTTTATAGAAACAAAATTATACATTTACTTTTCATAGACATATTGATAAATGTAAAAACCTATTTATGTCATGAATTTTGAGCTCAGTTTACAATTTAAAATAATATTAACAAATAATTATTAATTATTATTATTAATTAATAATTAATTAAAATAAATTGAATTAAATTGAATTTAAAAAATATTGAATTTTAATTAATATTAATAAGTTTCAGTTTAATATCACCCGTAAAAAATGGTTAATCTTCATATTTTTTCCATCATATTGTAAATGATAAAAATCAATAAAACATATTATTTGTAGTTTTTCAAAGTTCAGAGTATTATAGTTTAACACCAGCTTAATCATCTTAAAAAATTTGTGCCCCATCTATATAATTGACAGTGTTTAATAGTTTGTAATAAAAACTTATTGTATTTTTAAAAATTAGTTATTATAGAATTGGCATTTAATAATTAATTTAAAATATTGATAATGCTTTTAACCTGTTTATAAAGTAAGTTATATAGTTATATAGTTATATCAGTACATATTTCAATAACAATAATATTCATTTAAAGTATTCAATCATTTTTCTCAATTACTAGTTATTATGATTTATAGAATTTAATTAACCACTTTTAGAATCCAGGCATTTCCGTACTTGTGTATCTGTAGAATCGATAACATCTCCCTGGTCATCAATATCAGTGTACTCGGAGTAGAGTTGAGGTTTGCGATAGCGCAGGATGACCACACTAGCGCAAACAATTGTATAGGCAATCAAAGTGCCAATACTCAGGAATTCAGCTAGGGTACTAATGTCAAATAGTAGCGCCAAAACTGCTGCCAGTGACCCAAAAATTGCCAATGCTACCACTGGGACCTGAGTTGAGGGCAACACGTAGCCAATAAATCGGGGAATTAGACCATCCTGAGCCATTGCGTAGGCAATTCGCGGCATAGCGTAGAGGCTAGTGAACAGGCTGGCGCTGATACCCAGCAAAGAGCCAACTCCGGTTACGTAGGTGGCCCAGTAAATTCCACGTGCGCGCAGGGCTGCAGTAAATGCCGCCCGCTTATCAATTGAGTACCAGGGTACGAATAAGGGTAGAGCAAGGCTGCCTAATACAAAGAGGACCGTGACAAAGGACACGGATATAGCGGTTGCTATTGGCATCGATCGCCGTGGGGTCTTAGCCTCTTCAGAGCTGATAGTGATGGCGTCGAAGCCGATGAAGGAGTAGAAGCAAGTTCCTGCACCGGCTATGATGCCTGAGAAGCCATATGGCAGGAATCCACCATATTCGGCTGGTGCAAACTCTTCCCCATTTTCCCTGGGATGGCCAAGCATGATCCCGGTTGCTAGGAGGATGACGAGTAGATTCAAGCTAGTAACAATGGAGTTGAGCATAGCGGAGAGCTTGGGCCCGGCGGCTAGAAGGATACCCAGCACCACCACCAGAGAGAACGCGATAAGATCTGGATACTCGGATAGCCATTCAGCGTCTTGAGGAAATCTAGAAATGCATAGAGTAACAATAGACGTATTTTCAACATGCCGTTGATGCAACTATTTAGGATACTGATGCCATTTTGGTGGTACCTACTATATACAAATCATTTCAGATTAACCTAATGCCATTACTTTAGTTGTAAATTGTAATTTTTGATTATTTATATGTAAGATATATATATATATATATATAAGTTATAAGAAAATATCGAATTATAATATAATAATTATATATATTATCAAGTGCTATAACACAACCGTACAATTATTAGTCTAGAATCGAATAAAATATTTTAAAATGTAAAAGTTTTACCATATTCAGGTTAAACAAACAAATAACAAATGATGCATCATGATAGACTGATGTATCGATACCTTCAGCTACAGGGGTTTAAATATTATAGAGATGGTAGGGAGGAGAGGGGGATAACCAGCCTTTCTCCCCCCGTCAGGATAATGAAGGAAAAAAACCCCAGTGTGATACCCATTAAATATTCAGGTTAGTAGTTACATAACAGCAATATAAAAGGTATTTCATCAAAAGTTCTTTAAAAAAGCAGCTTTTGAACTAATGTAGTGTATTGTTTTCACCTGTATATCGATTTGTTACGAGTAGATCATGAACTTGAACGTTGCATTCATCACAATAAAGTTTTAAATATAAGTATAGCATTGCGTATGTATGTATGTAGTATTGCATGTGAGCAACCAAATTATATCGGTCACAGTCGCCTCAAATTATGGTCAACATATTCATTGATCTAAAGCCAACTATGTGGTGCTAATCATGTTACATACTCGTATAATTAAAATATATTGAGATATAGTAAATAGTTGTTAATTACATAAAAGCCAAATGTTACTATTGTTTGAGTAGTTTTACATATTATTACATTTCGGTGACAATTTAACATTTTCAATTGTAAAAAAAACACTTTCAGGTCGCTAATCGTTCAAACCCACTCGCACAGACTGCCATCTGATCGGCAGTCCAACACTACCTCTATGAGCCACCCCGTCCTCTGTTTTAATACATTTATATATTTATATATCACATGATGAGTTTTAACCTTATCCACACCGGTCTTTTTTGCTCTTTCATAATCCCGATGGGCGAGGAAGGCTGGTTACCCCCCTCCCTACCATCTTTATAATCTTTAAACCCTAGTAGAAAGCATCGAAGCATCAGTCTGTGATGCATATAGTGTTATTATTCTAATTATACAAAAGATATATTTGAATTTGTGTTCAAATTATTTTGTTATTGTTATGCATATAGTTTATATGCAATGCAAAAGTATACAATAACCAATAATGATTTTTTTAAATAAAATATGACTACTGCTAGTGTAGTTTTTGTGAAATCTTTCATTGTATACTATCTCATAAATGTTGAGTACATATATTTAAAAATAACAATTTAAAAAATTTACTAATCAAATCTAACGAATTAAACCAAAAATGATTTTTAGCAATGATTGAATTTGGAAAATCTAAAACATGCAACTAGAAAGCGTATGCAATGGAGTATGTAAAATTTGGTATCATGTCTTGTCTAGGCAAACATTTTAAAGTTAGCATGCTAATTATGAAAATTCACTTAATTTTGAGATGTTTTATATTGCTGGATATACGACAGGATTCTTTGTTAGGTCGATGCGGGGATGATGAATATATAAGTTAGGGTTATAAGGGTATTTTAAAATAAATTTTATTATGTTGCATAGTATATATATTTCAAGAAATTTTTTTTTATATATACACTAGACCAAAAAAATGGAAACTGTAATAATTATTGATTAATTATAGCTTTTAAAAGTTAAATTTTATTGCGCAAGGTGAATATAGTTCAGTATGTAGTTAATTATAATCACATACTTGTATATGTACATCAGTATACCTACATACGTGTGTATATGTATCATAGAAATCGAATAGCAGCTACATAAATTGTAACAACACATGCATAGTATAGTAGTTCTAATATGCCTGCTCATATTTCAAATGCTATTATGAACCAAATGGTGGGGATTTTTAAAGCTGGAGTGAGTTTGTCTGTAATTGGGAGATAATTTAACAAAAAAAAGGGGACAGTTTCAAAGATTATACAGAAGTACAAAGCACATGGTTCTACTGCATATAGGAGAGGAAATGGTCGTTCGCGATGCACCTACATCCAAACAAATGAACTTTTGGTTCGAACTGCTCGACTGAATCGATGGATGCCTTCAACAGTTCTGCAACACCAAGTTCCTGAAAATCAAAATCCACCATCAGTGCAAACTGTACGACGCCGTTTAGCTGCAGTAAATATTGAATGAAGAATACCTAGAAAAATACTAAGTCTTTTACTAGTACATATTGATGCTTGTAGGTGGCCTCGACAAGAATGGGTAAAAGAAAATGTTGTTGAAACTTTATCCTCTGGAGTGGGGAGTATAATGGGTTGGGCTGGTATTAATTATCTTTGGAAGACTGAATTAATTGTTTGTTAGATGTTTATAGAAATATTCTACATAGCCACCTTCTTCCATTTGCTTACCAAATTTTGGGACTAAATGACAATTGGCAGCTAATGTACGATAATGTTACTCCTCACCGAAATCGAGTTGTCAATAAATTCACGTGGAATGCAGAGATTAGGACAATCAGGTGGCCCAGTCGATCTCCTATATGAACCCGATCGAAAACTTATGGTATATCTTAAAAAATCGTGTGGCAAAAAAAATGCTAGCATATTAAATGAACTTCGTAACTTTTTTTTGGGGGGGGGGAATGGAGAGTTGTTCCTATTAGCGTGATCTAGAATTTGGCGGACATTGAGACACGACGGGTTCGAACTTTACTGCAGGCAAATGGGGGAGATACGAGATACTAATTATCTGTACATGATTGGTTTATAATGGGTTTATGATTGTATATATTGTATAATAAATTATTCAATGTTAAAACAATATTTTATTAGTCTTATTTATTTGGGGTTTCCATATTTTGGTTTAGTTTATATGTTTGAAATTATGATGTAGAATGGATTAATACGTACATATTTCTAAGTTTCTAGATACCAAACATCCTTAACATACACATACACAACTGTGCTGGTTGCGTGCATACGATGATCTGCCAAATTCTTATATTGCTCTCGGATTACTGCATTATTACTGCACTTGTTATACATCCTAATATTCATCTTGTGCTCAGCGATTCATTTATTGTGTCCATTCTTGTGATTAAAAGTCGTCTGGGCCTTAAAAGTGAAAAAACCTCCTTTTTCTTCTAAGTTGGATATTATTGATTTTCTGTCTCACAATCCATCCTATTACCTCGTAGTTCACAGCATGTCGATTGCATCACCGTATAATATGCAGGGTTTACTAACAATGTCAACAACCGATGTTAATAAGATGACTAAAAATAGCTTATTAACTCTGGTTAAATCAATACGTAGAGATTCAGTCGATTCTATTCACGATGCCGCCGCAGCTAACCTAAGTGCCACCAATACTTCAGACGACGTCATCACTAAGAGTAACATTACTGACACCAACACAGCTACCAATATCGAAGATGGGCACCGACCACTGACACTGAGCGACCTACGTACAGCTCTCACGGAATTCCACAACGTTATCAAAGTAACAATCACAACTGAATTGAACACTATCCTAGCCTCCCGAATCGAAGCTATAGAGAATGATTTTGAGGTTCTACGAAGGGGAATCAGGTTGCCATAGTCATAGAGGTTGCCATCGCAAGTTTACGCAAAGAATTAAGCAACCAAAACGAAAAACTTACTTTTCTCGACAGAGTAAGATTGCAAAACCAACAATTTAATAATGAACTCCAGGACATCAAAACCAATTTAACCAAGCTATACGCCCCTTCAAACACTCCAATGCGTCCAATACCAATACCAAAGTAACTTGTTTTATTTGGGGTCACAGAACCATCAGAATCCTCAACCCCTATCCGATTCGAAAACCTTAACAAACAGATTTCTAACTGCATCAAGACCTTAAATGGTTCGATGGAAGAGTGCGTTATCGACTTCCACAGAATCGAAAAATACAACGAACAGAAAATCTGACCCATCTTGATTAAGCTAAACTCCATCTGGTCCAAGAGGAAATTGCTCTCTGAATTCAATAAACTTAAGGCAGAAAAAAAAGCGAACTTTGTTCTTAAAGAAAGTTTTTCAACCACCTCTGTATATAAAAACGCACGTCAAAAAGCATGGACACTTAATAAAGAAGAGCTGACTAAAGCCGAGACAAATGGACTGCCAGTCCAAGTTAGCTACAGCGCGAACATAAACGGTTTTATCAATAAATACATCAAAGTAAACAATAAATGGAGAAAATCCACTGAATTAGCTGCATGACCTTCAAATCCCCTTACACTTCCAGTCTCTATGCTACCTAACAACTGCCTGGAACTTTATTCTCGTCGCTCTTTTACACGCGAGCCTACCCTGCAGCCACTCCATTGTGCGTCCAACTTCAACAAACTGCTTCAACCCAACAGCATCTCCCTTCTCAAGTCCACAAAAATCCAAATCCTCAAATCTCCAGGTAACGGCCACTGCCTCCTCTACAGCATTGCCACCGCTCTGAGCGACGTGGGGATTCAAGTTACTCTAGCTCATCTTTTTGACCTCATCAGTAAAGAACTATTTTCTCACCTTCATGACTATTCCCTGTTCTGTCCAGGAAGCAACCTTCCTCTGCAGCTGTCTCACTATTTAGATAGCAAAGTTTACAACACTCCTTTCGGGGACCTAGTCCCTCTGATCATCTCTAATGCCTTACATAGAGTCATTCGTATTTATGACTCGACCTTCTCCACTTACCGTGACATCCGCCCACGCATCGTTCATCTTATAACCTTAAGTAATGACCACTATGACGCAATTATCGCCACGCCCTGTGCTTTCATGCGTTCAACATCGTACTCAATCGTAGTAACACCACCTCATAACACCAAATCTAATCTTATCAACATCCCTCTCAATAAGCAAATCTACATATCCAAATCATTATGTCATAAATGCTGCCTCCCTAGCTAAGCCCCACGCTCTCGAGCACTTACACAGTTATCTCATCTCTTACAACATTGATGTCGCAATAATAACAGAAACTCATTTTAAAGAAACCCACAATATGGAATCACTAAAAATCGAAGGATACGACCTCTACCGTAGAGATAGAGTACATAAGAAAGGTGGTGGAGTCGCAATCGCAATCAAACAAAATTGTCTTTGTAGAATATAATATCCTACAATAATTCCCACAACAAGTCCAGATATCGAAATTATCTGGGTGTAAATCTCGCAAAAAGACACTCACCTTATAATCGGGGCATTGTATCACCCACCCAAACCTGACTACCGCACGGAAACGATACTACAATATTTGGAAACGACATCTGAGCAGTTCAAGAACGATTACCCATCACATCAAATCATACTTGCAGGAGACTTCAACTCTCTCGACAATGAATTAATCTCAGAACGCACAAACTTCATGCAGATCGTTGACAAACCAGCCAGAGGTAATAATTCCCTTGACAGAATATATAGCGAAGTAAATGACAACCCAGTCAGTGTAATTAAGCCTACCTTAAAAACTGACCATCTCGCCATCGTTTATCTCAACCTTCAACAAGGAACAAAAAGTCGAGCAGAAACACTACTTCAGACCTATAAAGCCGAAACAGGTAGCCATTCTTACAGAATATCTTTCCAAACACAAACTGACTTTTAACAACGATGCCCCTTTCCAAGAAGCAACAGATACACTTTACAACGAGATGACCACCTTACTAAAACATTACTTCCCGGAAAAAGAAATCACAACCACCTCCAGAGACCCTAGTCTTATAACTCCTTATATGAAAATGTTCCTACGACAAAGAAACAAGCTTATGCGCAAATGCAAAGTTGATCTTGCCGATAAAATCACATCAGAAGTTGCAAATCTAATCATTAAAAAAAATACTAATAAACTGAGGAACTTGAATAATAAGAACTATACAAAATAGATCTGGTCTGAAGTGAGAAAAGTCTGCGGAAGAGAAAAAACACACTGGCCTCACACCCCGTTCTCTCACGCCCGATGATATCAACGATTATTATACGAAAACTCAACTGATAACAACTATGAGGAGCCTGCCCGCAAATTTGACCTCTCAACCAAAATGCTAACTACTTTTAAGTAGAAGAAACTTACAAAGCTCTTACCCACCTCAAGAAAACCGCAACAAGGCCAGATAATATACCTTCGTTCGCATCCTTCCTTTGTAGGCCACTCAATAATCTACTATATAAATCGATCAACACCTCTACCGTTCCAAAACAATGGAAGACGGCTGTCATCACCCTAAACCCAAAGTCAAAAAACCACTAGAACCTTCCAACTACCGCCAATCTTGATTACCTCCATCTTATCCAGAATGAGCGAAAAAATGATCACAAAAAAGTTCCTCTACTCAACGATAGCAAGCACCAACACTTTCGACGATCAATACGCTTTCCGTCCTAGCGGAAGTACAACATCAGCAATCATCGCAATAATGCAAGAAGTCACCAAAAACATCCAAGACTATAACACATTCACGCAGTCATCACCCTGGATTTTTCTAAAGCCTTTAATACCGTTAAACATAGTGCTCTCTTTAGCAAACTCTGTCACCTTGAGTTATCCAGTGAAATACACAATTGGCTGCATGACTTCTTCAGTGACCTTTCCCAATCAACTAAATTTACGAATGCTTACTTCCAAGTCACCACAGCTAATGCAGGCGTGATTCAAGGATCTGCCCTCGATCCAGTAGCCTTTTATGTCGTCGCCTCTGACTTCAAAGCATCAATCCCTGGTAATTAGATTATTAAGTATGCTGACGACACCTATGTCATCATTCCTCCTCCTAACATGACCGCCACACAGATGGAGCTCACAAACATTCAATCCTGGGCGATTAAGAACAATCTGAAACTGAATGAATCTAAATCTAAGGAAATCATCTTCACTAGTTAGCGGTGCAAGGAAAACATACCACCTTCTCCTGCTAAAATAACCAGAACTACTGAATTAAATATCTTGGGTGTTACCTTCACAGAAAAGCTCAAGTCTCCCAGCACACTAAAAATCAATTAAGCATGTCAGCTTCTAGCATCTACGCCATAAAAATTCTTAAAAACAGAGGCCTTCACGGCAAATCACTTCACCAAGTCTATAATGCCATTGTTATAAGTCGACTGACCTACGCAAGTCAAGCTTTGGTGGGGCTTCTCTAGCCTCGAAGACCGTAAACGACTAGCGAGCTGCATCAAAAGAAGTGTCAAGTACGGCTACTGCAAAAACTCCTACAACTTCACCGAAAATATCATTCAAGCAGACAATAAACTATTCCGCAAAATAATCAGTAATCCTACGCATGTCCTACATAAATTTCTCCCTCCAGAGAATCTTCACCGGTGGGAATCTCGACGACACAAGCATAACAGACAGACCTCAACACTCAACAGCCTTAATCTAAGAAACTTTGTAACTCCCCTCCTTCATGACATTCCCTAGTATTGTATTTTCTTTTTCTGTTTTATTAATTGTTTTTTATATGGTTACTCATTTGAACTTTTCTCTAACTTTGCTTGTTTTTTCTCTGTCCCTTTTCTTCCCTCCTTTCTGTAAATATTTTGCGTCTATCAATTTGAAAATAAAGCCAATATTATTATTATTATTATTATTATTATGATAATATCATGATAATATTGATGATATAATGTTTGTGTTTTGTAATGTAGGTACATGTCAATTAACTTCTATTTTTTAAATTCAATATTGTTTTTCATATTACATATGTGTATACTGAAGAAGCAATTTGTACTTACATAACATTACAAATGTAATTAGTTTATCCTTAACTGATATTTACTCTATACATTTTCACCTATTCTATTATTATTGTAATATATTTTTGTTATCGCGTGAATACACTTAATATTTATTTTTTGTATATAATTTGGTAACCAGTCAAATCACCTTCTGAAATACACTTCATAGTTTCCATGAATTTGTATGCATAAATTTTACTTGTGATGTTTTACAATGTCTTGTCTTTATGCATACCTTTAAGTAACTTAAAAATAAGTAAATATATTACTATCTACAATGTTACGGAGAAGAATTAAAACTGCAGTTATACGAATATATACATATATATGTACATTGTATGTACAGTAATGTCCCTTCATAATTGTACGTAAAAAGTAACATACTTTTAAAAAGGATAACAATATTTCAATTTTATTCTACATAATACATTGTTAACGAGATAAGTATCCAAATTTTATTGACAAGTAAAATACAAAATGAATTAGATTATTATATACGTACATATTTAACTATAAGATTATAATACGAGTAATTTTAATTTAATAATAAGCAGCTTAATTACATTATGATATATTACTTTTTATTATTAGAACTGAGGACTCCGTAATTTTTTGGAAAAACAAGAAAACTATTCACGAAGTTCTTCTTTATAACATTATTGCCTATATTGTAAGAATATTATTTATATGCTTTTATATTATATATATATATGTATATTTTAAAATATTATATTACTCAATTTATATCCAACACTACATTTATAGTAACTTATATAATAGGACAGATAAGGACAAATATCCGATTCAAAATGTATTTCACAATTCAAATACAATTTATGGAATACATATATACAACTTTAACTTAACAGCTAACTAATTAATATAATATTGGAAAGATAATTTAAACTTTTGTGTTATTTACTTAAATAAATGTATATACATATTCAACATTCTCATACGATGCCCTCACCGGCCAATAGATTCGATAGTGCCATTTGTAATAGCACCATGTACCATGGTATCGATCGTGCCACTCCAGCCCCGAGCAACGCTTGCCACAGATAGAACGTACTCCAGAATCACAGACCAACCAATTATAAAGGCCAGAAACTCACCGCCCGCTATGTAGGTGTAAGTGTATGCTGAACCCGCCTGTGATTGGTTAAGAGTAGCACGATACTATACTATATAAGATAAATATTTAAGTACCATTGTTATAGCTACTAGCATGTAAACATATTAGGTAATGATTGTGTAGGTAATTAAAAAAATGTTTATTAGTAAATCTTATTGTTTTGTAAATTTTAATAAATATTGCAATAGTATAAATTACATAGACGAATTAATAAATACTGAGTAAGACCGTGCTGCTATTCAAATTGTTCATGGAAATTTGATAAAGGAACAGATTGAATTTTGATAGTGCTCAAGGAATGAATATGATAAATCTATAAACTTACTAATCATTAAAAATTCAGATTAGAAATAAAACCAACCAATGAAATATAAAACAAAAATTAAGTATATACATTGTACAAATGAACAACAACAAGCTGAAAATATGTATTACTTTTGAAATCAGGGAAGCAACTGCCTATAACACTATTCCTGTTATCATAGCTAATGCATGTCTTCTGCTGGACTTTGGAATGAATTTATTTTTAGTATATTCACATAATCTATTTTTATCGCCAACAATACAAAAAGTTGGTTAGCTAATCAAAAATAAATAAATTCACAATATGTACATAACACGATATACCATTTGAGGCCTAACATCTGTTAGGCCGCATGCAATAATGTCAAGAATGACCATGCATGTATTTGGTCAATAATAAATTACACAAATTCGTTCAAACCATAAAATAACTGTAACAAAAAGATTAGATTTGATTTTCAAAATGTTTTATTAAAACACAGTATAACATAGATTCGTTCAAACCTTAAAATAAGTGAAATAAAAAGGTTAGCTTTGATTTGCACACACCAGATTGATGTATGAGGGGGATTGTTAAATATGAGATCTCAATGTTTAAATCGATTTATATTTTTTGCTGCAGCTGTTTAAAAACACACTATTTTCAACTATCCTATAATACCTACTGCATAGTTCACTTAGCTAAGTAGCTAACGACTTATTACTAATTACCATAGGTTTAGATATTCATAGATATACATAGATATAAATACATATGTATTATAAGGAGAGATAACATATTTTAACTTCCAGAACAATTTGAAAGTTAAATATTTGAGTACAAATAATGGTTTTGTTGAGATATACGTAAATTGAAATTATACTAATGTTGATATCAATATATGACATATTTTATTTACTTAAATGAGAAACCTGCAAATAGGTTTTCAATGTTTTAATTCAATAAGTTTTACAAAAAAATACAATGTTTTTATATAGTATTGCTCAATAGGTTACAGTTTTAAGAAAACTTCAATATTTATAATATATCATTAAAAAAATAGTCACATGTACCTACTATCAATAAGAAAAAATATTCGACAACAAAACAATGATTTATCAAATAAATATTTATTATAGTTAATATTTGATGAATACCTACTAATGGAAACCTTCACTCTATATCTTATTGATATATCTATAATCGTAAATCTAATCGTATTATATGGATATATAAATAATTAAAAATTCAATTTTATAAAAACAGACTTACATACGTATATTATTTAGAATGTTAGAGGGGTAGGTACAAACTGAAGGATAATTTATATAATTTATAAAATATGCATTCGATTTCAGTTTTGAAACACGCATAGTTTTTATTGAAGTTCCATGTTTAAATAATCCGAAACTTTTGACAAATATATTATTTACATAGATGTATATTCCAAGATGAATAATTAATAGATATATCACAGATGTATAATTTCATAAATTATCCATTCCATTTTATTTTAAATTCGGTGCCTGATTCAGAAATTTGATAATATAAATCCAGTAATAGTACACTAGTATAATAATAACTATTATGTTATAAATCATATAAAATTATAAAGTTTATAATAAAAATGCTATTTCCTATTTTTAGATTGGAACATGTGTTGCACATATTACTAAACTGTTATATGTAAGTCTACGAAGTTCACCTCGAAATAACTGTGGTTTAAATTACGCTACACTGTTGGTTAACAACTGTTAATAAAATATCACTTACTTTTGACTTACTGATGTGTATTACTTCTGCCATATATTATGATATGCATATTATTAAATTATAATAGTCATCGATATTAGGTAACAAATCGTTTATGCGATAGACTTAAGATTAATATTGTGTTAATGTAGTGTGTGAGGAGATAACAAAAATAGGCCCCTTTAAATAAATATGTGAAGTATACCTTGGGTATACGGGATCCTAGTTCAGCATAGCACAATGCATTGAGCAGAGCTGTTCCACCAGCTAGTAGATAAGACAGAAAGGCCGCTGGACCCGCTTTCTCTCTGATCACAGTTCCAGTTAGAACATAGATTCCTGAGCCCGCCATGTTACCTGCAGATATCCGAGGTAGAAGAGTTGAAAGGGAACTTAGCATCATAAGTGATTTCATAATAAGTGACTATATAAGTGACTGTATTGATAACAAGTTGTATTATTTTGATGCATACCTAAATTTAACGGAAGAAATAATTAATAAAAACTCTCATAAAATTAAGTTTAAAATTAAAAATTAAAAATAAACCAATGTAACTATTATGATGTGTATATATTTATAACAATATGGGGGTGTTATATACGCAGGTGACGGATAATACAAACGTATTATTTATCATTTTAATTAAAATCTCTAATAATTATATTAAATGAGTACAATTTTAAATGAATAAATATTTATTACGATATTAACTATCATGGAATTAATCAAAAAAGCACATGATAACATTTCTATGTGGTCGGTTCAATGAAATTAGGTTCTTTAAATAATAAGATATATTAATTGGATTTAATAAATATTGAAATTGATATGAATTTAATCAATCGAGGAGATTGCGAATAATTACATATCTTTTATAATAAAAATATTTTATTGATAGAGAATGGAGTAATACGATTACTCCATTATGCTAGATTATGAAAAACTTAATTTTTTTTACCAATTCCAAGCAGAGTAAGATCAAAGGTAGTCAGACATCGATTGAGTGGGGTGTCCATCTTGTCCTTGTCCACTTGTTTGGTTCGTGTCAAGGCCCCCATCATACGGTGAAATCCCTCACGGAGACCCATGGTGTTAATTGATTTAATGTTCCGTTAGTCAAATAGAATGTAAGATCAGCCTTTTTTTACTGTCAACACTTATACAGAAAAGATCTTTAACACTGGTTGATACTCAATTAATCTTCCTCTTTTTCAACTTCAAGTTATCTATTGTCAGCTGTCAAACGGTATCACCCCTCTAAATTTCCGTCTAAATATATAGGTTCTATTTGATCTTTAAACTTTAATATAATATGTACTAGATCACCGAACTTGCTTTTCCTAATCCGGCTGCCACGTTGGCGAAAATTTTACTTGTGAGAGCAGTTATTTTACAAATCTGAGAAAAGGTTGGTGGCTAGGAGTTTTGTGAGAGACTGGAGCAAGAAGAAAGTCGACAGGATGAGGCAGAGGAGAGAGAGAGATGGAAAGGGGAAATGGGTAGAAATAGAGGTCTCACTGAAACAGGGAAGATAAAATGAGAAATAATAGGGGGAAGTATTAGGCAGACAGCCCAGCTCCTCGAGGTGAGTGATCGATAGAAAAGCTATAGCAGAGGGTATTAAATTCTGAAATAAGGAGAATATTTGGATGCAATCGATGTCGAAATGTCACGGAAAAAAGAGCGGGAGAGAAAGGAGAGAGACAGGAAGAATAGAAAAATATTTTATTGGATGCAAGAGTGAGTCTAAAAATGTATTGTGTGAAAATTTGTATTTATAGATTTTGTTTACCACACCTGTATCATTATTTTCTGAGGCTTACGCAAAATAGTCTCTAACGGTTGGAAATGTGACACGCGTTAGACACTAGGTTATAATTATTTCGCGTATTTCAGTATACGCAATTATAGTGTATAATTGCGCTCATTTGTATAGCCACACAACCGGTTTAGATTGTCAAGACTTATCGAAGAATTATTAATGAAGTGTAATCACTAAACAAAAGAGACAATTAAAATTAATAATATATAATAACAGTGTATTCCACAAAAACTAATCAATAGTATATTTTATTAATAATTAATAAAACATAATGTATATAGTGTAATAATCATAGAAATTAATCAATATATACAAAGTATAGTACAATATATTTATATATAAAGTAAAACAAAATATCAGTAGTAATAATTTAAGTTTGATAATAATTTATTATAACATTTATGAAATATAATTTTAAAAACTCACATAAGCCTTATAAATAATCACAGTCATAAAGTAATAAACACTCTTTTATTAATCTGTGATCACGGTTATTTAAAATTATTTACATAGATTTGTATCTTTATACTGAAATTAATATATAAGTCGATAATTATATTTTATATAATATTGTATACTTCAAGGACTACTTCAAAGTAGTCCCTGATATACTTATAGGTATTATATACATACATACCTACAATATATTTTGAGCACATATATTCTTTAACAAAATCTTTGATTCTGGTTTATTAATATGCAGAGTGAGGACCAAGAAATATGCATATCGCATATAAAACAATTGATATAAACAATTACGTAGTCCTCGATACAGAGATATATCATTTTAAAACTTAATCTATTCAAAAATATGATTAGTGCAAAATATCACGTAATATACCTACTCAAACTTATCAAATAAATGCCAAGATAATTAAAAAAATCAGAAAAAAAACAACAGTTTCGCAAAAATAAAGCCAAGAATTGAGATCCTCATAAGGAAAAACTTAAAATGATATTGAGGATATAAAGTACAGTCATAAAATAAATTGATATTAAAAGGGCACCAAGATTTAATTTGTACAATGCTTACCGTTAAAAATACATATATATAAATGAATAAGCAACATGTACATATATCTAAACTAGAAAATTCATACAAGAAGAGTATAAAAAATTAGGAAAACATTTTTGTAAGTTTTAAAGATGTTGTAAGTTGGCTAAGTACTTCCCCGTTGTCTCCCTAGAGCATGGTTGATATTGTAAGTAACTGGAGGCCGTCAGTATAAATTGTACTATTATTTATGATTTTATATTAATTAGATTATTATCTAATGACTAAACATGTATGTATGTGAATTTCAATGTTTCTGTAAAAATGTTCCATTCCCAAGAATTTGTTCTTAATGTTTTGTTTTAATATTTTTGGATTTTCCAGTTTAGATCTTGGCGCCATTTTTATATCAATTTCTTTAATGACTGTACCAGGGAATACTTAAACAAAGATATTATAGTAGTCCTTGGACTGCACTTCATATCATCAATATTATTTGAACTTTTTGCTTTTTAGGAGCTCGCTTCTTGGCTTTTTTTGCGATGCTGTCGTTTTTGTTTTAATATCAATTAGATATTTTATAAAATATTACTATATATAAAGAATTCAATAATTACAAAGTATATTATCATTTTTTTATTATATAAAAAAACGTTAAATAGTGCAAATAATGTTCAGAAACTTCAGCAATGTGATTCATTTCTTAAAAATTATTAATTTTTAATATAATATATGTTATGCCCAACTTTGTTGATTTTAGCGTAAACGCACGAATATGGAAATGAAACATGTTTATCTAAATATGAACCTAACAATAACTAATGTTTCAAAATGTCCTGCTTTACTTTGAAATATAGTTACATTTGGTTCAATTTTATATGGTTGTCTATATATTGTGTAATTTTTTCTTTTACTTTTAATCTTTTTTAATTATAACATATGTACTGTTAAGTAAAACTGTTGACCTGTTTTTATGGGTAACAATTCCAGCGATTATTATGAAAAAATCAATTTTATGTAGAAAATGTGTTTTCCGATAACACCTCAATATCAATCAACTAGGCTGACGAAAATAATAATCAATAGATTAACTATAATATTAGAACGATGCTAGTAAGCCAAAAACAATAGTGTCAGCAATTAGCCTGAGCGGAGAGATGCTAACAGCTCTAGTCATTAATGTAAGGAGAATAGGACTATTTTTGACCGCTAATAAATCGGGCTACAATGCACTAAAAAGCTCATTTTTAGTATCAGCGTAATCACCAAGCGCTAAGAAACAAAATGCACCCAAGATGAACTTTTAAAAGGGTTTCTAAATGCTTTTTAAAAGTGGTCAATTTAGATGAAAAATTGTTTCTTCTTATTATTATTATCTTTATTTAAACAAAACGACTTCCTCGCAAAAATGAAAGCCAAGAAACGAGCTCCTTAAAAGAAAAAAATTGAAATGATATTAATAATATGAAGTACAGCCATTAAAAAAATTGATATAGAAAAGGACGCCAAGATTTAAAAAACAAAGTGTAAGGTGATAAAAAAACCAATAGTCAAGTTTTTTTACTACAACTCCGGTTTAAAACCTTGGTCGAAATGACTCCGACTAAGAGTCTGGTTTTTTACCTTGGTTGCAGAAAACCTGACTAAAGGTACAGATTTTATATGGTGTGATCAA
>JAYRBW010111958.1:0-18036 GCA_036023295.1 Invenusta paracnida
GTGTTGGAGTAATGATGGTCTGTCAGGTGTGTGAGATTACTTTGGTTAATGTTGTGTTTGATGTCTTCATTGATTGTAGTGGGAAGGGTAGTTCTGTGTTTTCCCGGAAATTTGGGGTCACTTCTGTCTTTGATTGTGTAGTATATCATAGCCTTGTATGCTGGGGCTTCCTGGTTCATTCTGAGACAATGTCCTAAAAGTCGCCATCTAGCTTTGTGGATATCTTTGCTGATCTTGGAGGTGTTGGTGTTTTTGTAAAGGTCTTCATTGCTAATGTGGTTGGGATAGAAATTTTTGATGATGATTCTGAGATGTTTTCTGTAAATGGTGTTAATTTTGTTATATATATCAAGGGCATCTACATATAATGCCTTGAACACAGATAAACAAAAATAAAGTCGAAGTAATTTCTAATTCCAAGTAAGTAGTAAAGTTGCAGTTGAGTAACTTCTCTAATAATTGCCCTCTCTCCTAATACCCCCCCCCCCTGTTTATTGGAGATCTACATTGGTTTAGATACTGTTTAGATAGTATAATTTTGTAATTGAAATTCAAACTTGGTTTAATATTAATATGAGTTTTCTTGGCATCACCCATTCTGATAATAAAAATATAAATTCGGTCTAAACCCCAGTCTAAGATTGATTAAACGTCGGATGTTACTGTACTTTTATTATAACCCTAAATCCAGAATATTTCAACCTAATATAATTCATTGATTTATCTTGTATATAAAGCTTTAAAAATTACTTCTCAATTTTTTTCTGTGTTGATTAATCTGTAGGTATACTTTACTGCGTATATACAAAATTACTGCGCTTATGACGCTTATCCGCCTATATCGACACTCAGCTGTTCTCTCTCCCTTGACCACAGATCATCTCGACCATCTCCGTTACAATGATCCTCGCCTCAATTTCCCTCATCTGCGTCCAAAGCATCCCCGAAGCGCGAGTTCCCATAAACGCAACCAACTACGCCATCAACATCTCCAAACTGGGGGTTCTTAATGGTCTTAAAGTGCGCGACTACGTCTTGCACACAGAACCGCTACAACCTCTGATTTACATTGAGATGGTAATCACCGGCTATTTTACCTTGGAACTCATCTTCCGTCTCATTGTATGCCCTCGACCTTATGTATTCTTCAAAAGTGCATTCAATTGGATCGATATTCTCCCGTTAGTCACTTCTTTCATCGACTATGCTCTAAGAGGAGTGGGAATTGAGAAAAGCATTGCCATGCTCGTTTTGAATGTTCCGGCCGTGTTTCGCATTTTCAAGCTCGCCCGCCACTTTTCGGGTCTTCAGATTCTAGTCCAAACCATCAAAGCCAGCTCTAAAGAACTCATCCTTCTCTTCGTTGTGTTCTCAATCTTCGTCGTGGTCTACGGCACTCTGGTCTACATATTTGAACAATTTCTTGAGAGCTCCATAAACCATTTTCCCAACATTCCCTCAGCCTTCTGGTGGGCTTTGGTTACTATGACGACAGTAGGCTATGGTGATATTGTACCCAAATCTTTTGGTGGCTACGCAATCGGGGTGTTGGCTACGATTTCTGGTGTACTGGTGATTGCGCTACCCGTGCCGATCATCGTAAACAACTTTGCTCTTTACTACACGCACGCACAGGCCCGTCTCAAACTGCCGAGGAGACGGAAACGAATTCTGGTTGGTGCGCCGGATGCTCTAAAGCAACATATGGCGGGCTCATTACAGCAGAGTGAGGAGAACAATGAAGACGAAGGGGCAAGTGTTCCCTCGCAGGACGGGTCCAAGCGGAAAGCCAGTCAGGACAGTGATACAACGAGCCTGGATAGCGGGATCAAGGGCAGCTGTGAGTGGCAAATTCTTTCATCTTTATTTGATGTAGTGACATGGGTTTCCGACTACTGTGCAAATGACCTGAGTTCTTATTCCAAACTCGCCTTGTAATAACTAGACATTTATATACTCCAAAGTATTCGTAAAATCGTGTATATAAAACGCCAGAGGATTAGAGACTAGAATAATTTCAAGGCTTAATTCCAAAATTAAATTGTAAAGATACAGTGTAATTACTAGAATAATTTCAAATAAACATGCCTTAGATGCAGGAAAATAGTAAAAATTAACGGTCCGCTTACTCCTTCCATTTCAGTTTATTGCTATAGTTTATTCATTACACAGCTATATATAAAACTAGGTGTGTTACGTTTAATGACTAAAATTATGAAGTGAGGTTTAGGCTATTAAAATTATAATTTGGATATGTTTCACCCTTCTTGAATATGGCCTTATTTTTATTCTTATTGTTCACTTTTAAAGTTTGTATAGGTCATATCGAAAAAAATGATCGTCTAATATAATTATCAACTTATATTTCTTACAAGGAGAAAAAATGTATAAAATGGTATATACAAGCCAATAATATATACGATATACAGTCTGAAATTACTATTCTACGCATAATTACCACCTGCTTCAACTATCTGTCTCATTATTTCAATAGATTTGTACAGAGCTTTGTTCATGCGTGCTGCTGTGAATAGCGGTAGCTCTTGCCTTAAGAATTATCCGGTCGTCAGCAGAGTTAAAATTTTGATATTTAGCTTCCAGTCTCGGAAAGATATAATTATCGCACAAATTAGTGTCGGGGGGAATACGGTGGCTGTCTTAGAAGTCGAATATGATTGTCAGTAACAAAGTTCTGGGTGGTGCGGCCAGTGTGTGGAGTCGTTGTTGTGCATCAAACGCATGTTCTATAAGGGTTGCATGGGATTTGGTATATTCCTAAAAGAAATGCAGCAAGTATAGGAGAAATACGACATATCTTCAGAGTCAATATGTTCATTTTGCTCAATAACCTAAAAATAATGAGCATCTCTATGACTGACGGCAATAATGGCCATGAATTTCCTTTCCGTCTTTGTACAACGAGCAGTTTGAATGAGACCATCCCCAGCACCAACAGTCTCTGCAGACAACCATGAACCAATTCTGTGATGAGGCAGTAGAAGAATTTCTCATCTACCGTGACCATGTTAAATTTACAAAGTCTTGTTTGAAGTCTTTCTAACAATTCTTCACATCTGTCAACTCGGACTGCCTTGTTGCCTTCAGACACGACATGAGGAACCCATTTTGAGTGATTCCACAAGACTTCTAGGGCATCTTCGAGGATGCGTTGAACCATTGAGTGGGAGATTTCTAGAGTATCTGCAATACCGCTTGAACAGTTATTGATTTTTTTCATCAATTAAGCGTTGGACATTGTCTATATTTCCATTCCTGTGGTCACTTCTTCTTCTGCCACTACCTGGCTGTCTAGAAGTTGTCACTCTTCTTCCTTCATTGAACTCATACAAATCCTATGAATGCTCACTAAACTCAAACATTCTTTTTGGCCAAGCTGTTACAATACAAGTATGTATTTCAGAGGCATTCAATTTCGTCGACAAGATTCGATAAAAATACTACCTTTTTTCGTACACTCCATGATGCAAGTAAATTTGTGCAAACAGAGGGAGCGCTGTGTATATATTCAAATTATTATATGTCTATGGCTGTGTATGGCTTTAGCAATCGATATACCTATTTACCATTGCATACTATAGACAGGCGATCATTTCTTTCGGTATGACCCATATATATTGCAATTTTATCTTAATAATGTGTTCACTTCTGTTCTCAATCTTCGGTGTGGTCTACAGCACTTTGCTCTCCATCTTTGAACAATTTCTTAAGAGCTTCATTAACCATTTTCCCAACATTCTCTCAGCATCTGGTGGGCTTTAGTTACTATGGCGACAGTAGGTTAGCAGTAGGTAGTATAGTTAACGTTTATTTTAAATGACACAGGTATCAGTTACTTTTAAATTGTTCTGGGGTACATCTCTTTCATTTTTATTGCCTAATATTTATTTCATATTTTTTAATCATATTAAAAACAGAACAAATGTAGATGATATTGCCGTTTTCATCATAAAAATAAAAATCATATGTTTCCTTCTATTGCGATTATAACAATAGATATACCGCGTTTTATGTACATAAGAGAATAATTTAATTTGAAAATGTTTAGCATTTTAACTTGTTTAGCTATCAATAAACATGAACATTTCATATAATTATAAAATATAATTTAAAAATCAATTAAAGTATAAATCAAAAATATTTAATTTTGTATAATAGAATATTTATTCCCGTTTATAACTGTTTATATATATAATTTGTAAAACAAACCAAGGCAATCATTAAGTCGGCAAATAATTAGAAAAAGAATATATTAAGATTTTTTTTATAGAGGTAGACATTTTACACATTTTATGTCTGTTTAATTAATAAGAATATGAACCTTTGTGAAAGCTAAAATTCAACTGATGCTCATTTTTAATATATTTTGCTTTTATATTCATTAAAACTGGGGAAACTTTCTTTAAGAGAGAAATTAACAAATATTTGTTTAAAAAAAGTTATTTATATTTTTATTATTTAAAATTTATCTTTAGAATGATATTTTATATATATTTTGTATACTGCATTTTATATATTTTGTAGTATTAAAATTCGATTAAAATAACAAATAAAATATTATTGTAATATTTCTCAGCTAGGTATTTTATTATTCAAATGTTCAAAATTCACATTTATTATTTCAAATTATTTCAATTCATTTCAAAAGAATAAGCTGATTGTATTTTATGTTTCATTTTTACAATTATGTTTCCTTTGCCTCGCAGATAATAATGTATCTATAGTTGGATCAAAATGAGTTTGATTTCTTATCTTCAATCTGCCAATGAACAAATCCTTTTATCTGAACAATTAACAAAACTCCTTGTTTGTTGCACTTTTGAATCTCTTAGCAAAAAAAGCATGTGCCTCACTTCCAATTTCATTTTTTACTATATTGATTAACATCTTTTACTACTTTCAGGACAGTTCTAAACGAAAGAAAGAATTTGATGAAATTCAACCACTCTTTGATGAAGAAATAAAGAAAATTTTGAAATATTTTCTAACACGTTGGCTTTCTCATTTCTATTACAGTATGCTTTGGCATCATTGATATTTGAAAATTTTTGTTCCATTCATGTCTTCAGAATTATTGAGACATGAAAAGAAAAGAGAGTTGAAAGTAAACAAAAAACATCCGCAGCAAGTAATTAGCGCGGACAACGTAATAATAGAAAGCATAAAGTATAACATAAATTCAATGTATTAAAACAATTGCGTTGTCCTCGGTAATTAGGTTATAAATGGTATGTTTCCAAAGCATGAAGAGAATCAGAAGGAGCAAAATACAAAAACTCTGTCAAATGCGCGTGAATGACTGTGGTTTTTACGTACAGCAGTATGCAGCCATTTTCTTCTCTGGATTTTGCCAATTATAGACAAATTGAACAGAACCTCGCATTCACATTGTCCATTACCTACTAAATCACTTCCTCCGATCTCTTTTAACAACTCATTTTAATACTTTCTGATGCTTCTGATCTTCGCTCTGTTGATTATCGAAATCCACTCAAACAGAAATCCAGAGATGTATGGTGTCCGACAGGTGTCAGAATATAACTACGTGTTTTATCCCCAATTTATCACAATTAAACTGCTTCTTAATATAATAATCATTAATAAATCACTTGTTCGCACAAGAAGCTGTCTCTTAACCAAATAAGTAACTTCTTTTAACACATAATGTAAGAGAAGCAGAATTTTCGGAAGGAAAGCAACTTATATAGCAAACAAATAACTTGATTCTTTACTAAATCACCAACTTTTTTTAATCAAGATGCAGTTTTTGTCGAAAGAATATACTTCTTTAGAATAGAAGTTACTTATTGAGTAAAAAGTCAACTTCATAGTGAAGACGCAGATTTTGTTGAAAAAAATTACTTCTTTAGTAGACAAAGAAAGGAATTTTTATGCAACGAAATTACTTATATAGTAAATAATCAGCTTCCTAGTAAAGATCCAGATTCTTTTTAAAGAAATTACTTATATTGCTTGTTATATTAAGAAGAAGCTTAATTGTGATAAATTGGTGATAAAAATACGTAATTATATTTTGACACCTCTCGGCCACCATAACGATGAACTATACTGTGGAGACATTAAATGGCCAAATTATCTGAATCATATAAATAGAAAGCAAAACTAGAGATCACTTCAAAACATTCGTACATTTTAAGACTAGACAACTGATTGATTCCTTATTTTCAATATGCATGAGTAAACAAAAAACAGTCTAAATGAATAAGTTTTGTATTTACTGTAAATTTATTACTTTTATTTTTATAAATGTTTATTTTCTATCAAAATTCCACATATTGTTAAGTTTTATACTACATCTTTTTGTTTATTAATGTTGATTCATGATGTTTAAAAATTTAGTTACTTGAACTTTCTCGGGTTTTTGACTCAGGAGGTTGGCAGGTCTAAATCTTCCATATCTTATTAACGGATATGTATATTATATAATTTTTTTAGGAAAGTTTAATTAATTCATAAAAATAATCGTAATCATAACTTGCAATAGTTTTTAGAAAAATGTTCTACAATTTAAAAATATATAGATTAATTTATTTTAATAATACGAAAATAAAAATAAGTAATTTGTCTTATTCTAAATGCGGAAATTTGACATTTATTTTTATTTAATTCGCAACATTTGATTTATTTGGAGTCTTTCAAAGCATGATTTAGACGGAACACATTCAATGCATAACAGTTTCCCTTCTTCTAATGTTACTAATGCTCCTGATGGGAGTGGATTGAATACTTTAAATATATATACAACATACATGTATATGCAATATTACTAACATTCTATGCAAATTGTATATAAATAAAAATACATAATTGAATACGTCAGTGTGTGTATTTGTGTAAAAAACTAAATTAATAATTAATATATAAAACTTTACATATGAATCTAAACGAAAACATCTTATACATGTAGATATCAAGTTTAAGCAAGTATAGTAAATTGGACTCTTTTTAAGAAAATAAATCACACATACTACTATAAAATTATTTCATTATCTGGATTTTTATTTGAATATTTTTAGTAATTAACGGTTAAATTGTGCATTTTTGTCAACTTCGTTACATTTTTATTTTAGACATAAATTATAGAACAAAAGAATATTATTTTTTAACTAATTTAAACTTCAGTAAGTTGCATATCTACATCTGACAAATTGTAGCAGCAGCAACCATTGTCAGCGTTTTATAGATTAAAAAGAAATTTGGCTATCAATGATATATTTTCTAATGAGGTTAAACGCGAAATATTCCAAAACCAACTACTTTTCACTGCAGCCAACAGCACCGAACCTGTGGGGATCAGTGTCACATTCATCGAAGAGACAGACGATGTGGCAGGTGGCGGAAAGACGTCGCCACAGAAGGCAAAAGACTACTCTTATTCTGGTGAGTTAGCGTTCATTTAAATAATCAGCTTCATCACTTTCAATGATTATACGCATTTTCATTGTCTATTGAAAAGCATACAATATTATGCGTATGTTGGCACGATTCCCTCTGTATAGAACTGTAGATAATTGTAGGCCTATAGACAGGCTAAGATAATTGAAACAATTTTCATATTCGAGCAAGGGAATTTTGTTGACTGAATTCGGGATCTATATTAGTATTTACCAAAAAATAACGCAGCTAAAGTCAGAGATGTATTACAAATTTAAATAAATGTTGCAAATATTCGACTTAAAAATAATCGGATTATATGTTCGTGTTATCCGAAAACAATAAAAAATAATTATTCAAACCAGTAAAGATAGATACCGTATAGCTAGGTCGATGTGTATGCATATAATTGAGTAACGTGCATTTTCTTGCGTCTAAATATTGTCTTCAGATTAAATGTGTGGTTTTATGTCGTTAGCATAGATCTGTGTACTTCATATTTACAAAGCAATTTTAAACACTTCATGGATGAATTACACAATAATTATAGTGCAGATACTTTGTAGTAATTATGTATTCTCGTATGAAATATTATCAAAAACCATTAATTAGTCATGTACAAAATACTTTGACGGATAATGTACCAACATAACATAAGTGTACACACTCAGAGACAACAAGATAAAATTTGCTTGATAACTTCATTAATTAAACCACATTATTTATTTATTGTGAATGTATTATACTACTATGATGATCGTATAATTACTTGTACATATATACATAACTACAATACATTAAAGTGAAATTAATAAAGAAGGTATAACCAATAATGAGATAATTGAGAAATAAATACTGCATAAAGAGATCATTTGTATCTATCAATCTTTTTATATAGGTTCATTTAAACTTATAATTTTTGTTGCATTTTTTTTTTATTCTAAAGGTTTGAGTAATTTAATGTTATAATAAATTCTAAGGAAGTATGCCTTGCCAAAAGAGAACATAACACTTTGGAAAGTTCAGGATTAAATATTTTTAGACGTTACATTATTTAAAATTATTTTAAATGTTATTTTAAGCAATAGTTCCACCAATTATACAGCAGGCCTATATTATTAGCGCGTGTTTGGCTAATCGTATTATCTTCGTGCTATGATCATGTTTATAACTTATTAAATTATGGAAATAAAAATCATTCTTTATGCATCATTTACAATCACCTCATCATTTACCGTATTTCGAAAGTTTAATGACGTTGAGCTAATTATAATTCATGAAATGTTAGACACTTAAATATACAAAACAGGAGCTGCTGCAGCATCGGTCTGAGACACTCCAAGTTCTCGTGTTTGCTTCACTGGCATGGGAACGCTATAATGCCCCTGTTTCCACAAGTGTATGGAGAAGCACTTGCGTCACTTTTATTGTGAGTCTCCTCCTTCTTCTCTCATAAAATTACTTTCCACAGTTTATACTATAACGAAAAACAAATGGGATTTATGTATAGTAGGAAAGGGGCTTAATATCAGCAAGGAAGGAAAAACCTGTCTGTTATTGTTACATGTTTTAGTTAGTACAAACCATGCATGTCTTTAGTAACAATGATGTTTATGTGTGGATTCTGGAATATTATAAGCGATAAATACCTCTGTCCTTAAAGCTGGTTAGATTTACTTACAGGTGCCGACAGCCGCCTATGTTGTCATATTGTGAGTGAAACGTTTTTTCAAAGCTGTGAATAACATAATTGGGCCAGTGGATGACATTTTTTTTGCTTAGAACTTGGACACACATTTTCTAACTATGGTCGGGTATCGGCAGTTTAAGGTATTATCCGACTGTTTATCTTGCAAGAAGGATAAGAACTTGTCCCGTTTCCTAAGCCCCTTTTATACTCACTGTCAACATTCCATTTGCGGTAGTTTTCTCTAACTAGACAAGAGTTAGTGTATGCTACTCCTGTATAACTCTCGTACACGAATTCGTACAATGACTGTCGTACAACAGGCATTCATAAAAAAGCTCCAGCTTGCACAACACTTCTGCTTCACTTCTTAGTAAGTTACCTTTCATTTTATATTATGTATAGGTATACTCCATTGTTGTTCCATGAGAAAG
The DNA here is from genome assembly GCA_036023295.1 of Invenusta paracnida. Classification (NCBI taxonomy): domain Eukaryota; kingdom Metazoa; phylum Platyhelminthes; order Proseriata; family Coelogynoporidae; genus Invenusta; species Invenusta paracnida. Next base: position 9,535 of record JAYRBW010111958.1, read on the forward strand.
TACACTCAACTATGAAGGCTCGATATGACGATTATATCTCCAATTTTCCACTGTAGTTCACCTTTTTATGTCGTAAAAAAGGATTGTATCGATATTCTGCTTTAATTGGGGTGCGCAATGTTTGTGATAGTAAATATGTGGATACAAACAGAATTATAGACATAAAATATAGTAGGGGAGAAAAATTCTTCTATTATATTGTCCCAGTCTATAAAGGTTTTTGTATTTGTATGACTAATTTTGTTGGAAATTGAGTACATTTATGTAATCTCTTATGTTTAGAAATATACACAACAATTGACCAACTAATCAAAATCTGATTATTTCATTATATTATTTTACATAGTTTTTAAATATATTTTCGTTTGTACCTTTTATATTTGCCATAATAAGATATATGTATAAGACAAATATACTCTACAAAGGAATTTTTAAAATTCCTTTCAAACTTTTAATGAACCTTATATATTTTATTGAACTATCAAACAATTTTAACTAACATTGATATATGGCTTAATTTGACCTTCAATATAAAGTTTCAAACATAGAGTATTTTCAGATTGAGAGTTGTAACTCTCTTGATTATTTAATAATTAATATTAATAATAAATTAAACATCTCTTAAATAGTAAATGTGATATGAAAGTTCTAGATACAAATTTAACTAATTATCTTCTATAGATTCTTGTGACATGTTAAAATTGTTCAAGTCTCAATAATTAATCTAATAATTATAAAAATAATACTACTAATTTCTAACCCATTTATGCAAGCTTCATTGAAATACAATAATTTTCGACTATAACGCAACACATATGAAATCAATAAAAACAAAAACTCTATATTTAATTACTCAATGACTACAAAAATGTTAAACTTTAAAAAGATTTTATAAGAAAAAATATGAGTATATAATATGTATGTATATAGTCATTGATATATTACAATTATAGAGTTCGAAATTGATAAAATATTTTGTGGGTGTGGCCATCAAATTTTGTGCTCTTTCTTGGAATCACATGGATACATTTCCAACGAGTAACACCGCAATAATAATACAGTGGGTCGGCCTTTTAATATTCAAGATGACAGTTTGAGATAAGCTGTGATGGAAGGAGTTATTATGTTTACATAATACAAATCCTCATTATCAGGAACTATTCTTTTTTGTAGGTAATCTGGTCCTTAAAGGTTAATTGTAATAAATAACAAAATTGTTTCCTATAATATAAGAATAACTAGAAAAAATAAGGTATACCGTTTAAATTTGTTCTTTGAATAATTTCAATATTACGCATGAATAATTATATTTTACTTAAGTAGTAAGGTGAGGTGGATCGCGAAAACAAAAGCCTCCCCCTACCCCCCCCCCCCCTCTGGGGTATTCATTTTTCTTTCTTACTACCAATATCAACGTGGAGAACGATCTTATCCCAAGATTATAAGAGCGAAGATTTTAGACACCTCCAACTATCCTCCTACACATCCGGATTTATCCGATAAGTGCAGAGCGCGACTTGGCTGCATCAAAGACGAGGCAGGAAGCAAACCTTTTCGTAAGTGGGTTCTTCTCCGCCCAAAGACCTACTTCATGCTATCAGTAGACGGGAAAACATACAAACGAGCCAAAGGGGTGAGATGCGCTACCCTAGCTATGGAAATTACGCATGAATCCTATCGCGAGGCTTACAATCAACAGACAGCTCTTTTTCAGACTCAGCGCAGGATTGGTTCGATGAATCATCAGTGTATCATTTCACCTACACCAAACATTTCCTCTCTTTCTTCGAGGATAAACGAGTGTGGGAGGATAAAAACAGGAGCCTCCCCTTTGGCAACCATCACCTGGATCAAAGCCAACCACCTTTACGAAAGAGGGCATTGTGTTTGCCTAAACTTTTAGATCCAGAGGCTAAACGTCCATGTCACTCATAACTTAATACTTTCTATGTGTTACAATTGTAATCTCTATCTCTCTCTCGTTCAACTGTTTATATGTCCCCACTTTTATTATGTGTCATTATAACATACCATTATAATCTAGATCTCCTTGTCATTTTTTGGGATAACATAAGAAATGCATGTGGAAAAAATTTTTATTTTAACAAATATACATAGCATATACAGGTAGTAATGAAAGATTTGTACAATTGCAAAGTTAAAAGATATAGTCAGCATTGGTAGAAAATAGACTCATGAGATAGTAATGTATGAGGACAAGAGAAGCACGGACATTGCGACCCATTATGATAACCTTGCTAATATGAAACAGGTTTACAAGTGTAGACTTCCAGCAAGTAAAACGCATTGCTGGGAATAGTTCGGGTTCATAAATAACACATGTAGAAAGGGGAGACTCATTAAAACGTAACAGGTTTATCTGAAAAGGGAAGACTAATTTAAATGTTCTGTCTGTAATGGATAAGAAGGGATTGGAGTTTGAGGCATGTTAGCAAAGTAGTGCATGATGTAATTAATATTGTCCTCATTGCTCATAAGGCGATATTTTTCCGAAGGAAAGATGAGTAAACTCCACTTGTCTGACTTTATGCGCCACATATGAGACCGAGTGGGGTAGTATTTTGTATCCAGATTATCCATTCCATCAAGTAGCTTATCAAAAAGAAGAGTTATATCAGTGAATTGTCCACGAAATACCCTGTTAATACACGTCTATAAACATGAGAGAGAAAAAGGCTATGTTTAAGCATGAAAACGTGTGTTGGATGGAGATGTAGTTCCTATACTGAAAGCATTGTCTTTATTGATATAGAGGGAAAGTACGATGATTCAGTTGAAATTGCCCTAATAGCAACGAATAAACGAGGTCATGTACGAAAGGCGGCAGTGCTTTATGCCATACCGAAGGATATAAAAGACTTTAACAGATACAAACGATTCTGTCATGGTTTAAAATTAGATTTTCTACGTCTGCATGGATTCAAGACAATAGAGATACTTTATCATGAGGTGCTACAATTTTTAAACTATTATCGCCCTACACTCATCATTGGTCATGATGAACCTACAGCTATAAAGAGTGATAATGAAGAATTTTTAATGCTTGCCGGAGGTAGATATGTGGAATATCATAATCACCCACTACCTAACTGTAAAGTTCGTAAGCAAGAAGAGTATCACAAAAACATTATAGGGATGAAACGCTATAAAATTCCAATCAATTCGGTATATGTATGGACAAGACACATCTATACTTATTAGTCAACATGAAATTTCACGTTTAGTGGAAAAGTTTATTATCAAAATGGGTTGGTTCTATGAAACACAATGGCTATGGACTAGTTCAACTTTTATCAACACACTAGATGATGAAATTGTTATTACTGATACTAGTAAAAGTCTAAATAGCAATTTTCTAACCTACTGAGAAATAATGCATACCCTATTATTGAGAAGGAAATAGGAAGACTGATATAATACATGGACATATAATTGAATACAATAAGATAAAAAAATTATATAATAAGGTTTGGCGTGTCACACACCCCATAGTATTCTGCCAAGTCATCCCCGGTACTGCCGGAGAGAGGTCCAGTAGATACTCAACCCAAGCGCCCAGGATCGGACATGCGGGAGACCGTAGAGTCTAATGAGCAGGAGGAGGAGGAAGGTTGCAAGCCGTGTAATGAAGTGGTATTGACTCTATCTCCCATGATACGGGAGAAACCTGTTGGCTTGAGAGAATAGTCACCGTGCTCTCCTGCGCATAGTGTCCATCCGTGGGACAAAATGAGACGGGTTAGAGCGGGTTTCTTTGGCGTCTTTCAGGCACTGTCTTCTTTTTCTTCTTCTTTTTCTTCTTCTGAGTAGAAGTCACCATGACCAAGGGGAACCCGATAACGTCGCCATTGGTTAGTGGTCCTTTGAAACTTATAAAGACTGGAGACTTGAGGAGTATAGTTACGTCATTGTCCAGCGTAGTAAGGTTAACTGTATGGATAGTCTGTTCTCCCATCTTATCGCAGCGGTAGGGCTCCACTTTAATAGAGGGGGCCTATTAACCTTCCCATCGACGGTCGATAATAAATTGTGACATCTTGAGAGCAAAGAGAGGAGCGAGGAGACGACCATCTAGTAGCGTGAGCAAGAGTAGAATGAGCTATAACAGATACGCGCGTTCCTTTTATAATCTTCGGGTTCTACCATTGGCTGAAGCCTCAAACAAATTTGATTGATCGAAACGGTTCTCGCGCTCCCTCTCCTCATACTACTTGCTTAAATTTTAACGTCTAGTCATTTTTAATGGAATCTTTCTTTGGAAAATTATTAATTGATTTATATAAATCGACTTGGTGACGCATTTCTTTATACACTAAGAATTGAAAACCTTAAAATTGGTGCAGACGAGTTTAAAAATAGTTGAAATTATTATTGCAATCTACAGTAATCTGCATAGTAATTACATAAAGTCAACCTGCACTATTATGTTCAATTTTTGTTTAGTTTGTTCAGTATAATTAATTTTACTTTTAATATATAAAAATTATCATTAATAACGTTACTAAAGGATATTGTAATATAATAGTAATATCTTATAAACTTCTAAAACTATTCACTTTATACATATTTCTAATATATTATTTTAAGTCCACTATTTAATAAAATAATATATAATTGTGATTTTTTTGGTGGAAATTTGAGTTCCTTGATAAAATTAGTTACGCTGAACAGTCCTTGCAGAAAAAACAATAATATGTTAATTAAGCAACAAATAGACTGAAAGTAATGAAACAAATATAACAGAGATATTATATTCGGGACAGCAATCCATATTGATTTAAATTATATATACTAGGCGAACCTTATTCTAATATGAAAAATGTCAGCAAATAAACTAAATATGCTCAGTTTCAAAAAATGTAGAGACGATTTTTCCATTATTACTCATATTAACATAAATATATTAATCGGTTAAAGTATCTAAGGGATAGAAAATCTATTTTAGTCAGATAGTTGGATTTCAGGAAATTTGCAAATCACACCATTTACAAAGGGATTAACAGTTGTTGATAAATTTTAAAATTTATTGCATATAAACCATAAAGAATGGACCAATAATTTCAATCAATTTAATTGGATTTGTATTACTTTGAAGTTCATGTTCATTTCGTTTCGTTTCGTTTTCATCCTTCATTATGCATGCTTTTCAAAACAAAAATAATCTTGAAAATTATGTAAAACTTAAATTTCACAAATCTTTTGTGGTATAATCATTTTAAGTTTTATTTAATGTTATAAAGTATTCATTTATCACTGAGGACATGTTTCGTGCGAGTTATTAATCTTTTAATTTATTACAATTTCTTTTATATATATGTATAATTTTATATTTAAATAATTCTGATTATATATCAAAACAATATTAAAATTAGTAAGGCTACCAAAGGCTATTGAGATGAAATATTTTAGTGAATATTTCAGTAGGGCGTTTCAATGATAAATGATTTTTTGCTCTTGTGACTTTATTATTTCAAATCGGGATTACACAAAACTTGTTGAATCCCGAGAAATTTATTCTTTTGAATTATTTCTGTGTGTTTTTCAAAATTATTACGCTATTATTATGTACGGGTTCTATAAATCCACAACCCCTGACAAATTCAGAAACAGAGCTGACATTTGCCTCGGAACCCGTGGTAGCGGCCTACACAAACGGATTCGTGTCCGGGATGACGAAGCGACCCCCGCTAACCACTCGACTCAGTCACGCAGACTCCATTCGTCGGAGGAACAGTCTCCGGTCCTCTTCCACTGCTCCTAATCCTCTCGTACCCGATGGTGTTCCTGGCCGCAGAAGTAAGACTTTTATTCGGTTACAAATGTAAAATTCAATAAAAACAACTGTTAAGTGTCAAATAATGCATAAATTGCGTAAAAATCTTTATTTAATGTCTAAGATTCCTATTTAGCTCGCTCAACCAAAATCACAAACGTTTTTCTATTAGAATGGGACATTCATAAAGAAAATAAATAACTCATCAGTTACTGCATGAGTATAGGACATTTATTATTTGTACTTTTCGACCATCTTCATTTAAGTAAACTGAAATAAAATAAATATATATGTATGTAAAATACATTCTGTGATTTTTGCCAAAATAAAATTGTACAGATTTTAGTGCTATATTTATACAATCGTGCGCACAAAATGGTGGTCAGGTAATCACACCCTAAAAAGACACCCCTTGATAAAAGAGGAATAAAACATACATTTTTATATATATATCTTTCAAATCAACAAAACTCTGATAGGGTACTGATTAATTTAGTGCAATAATTCACTAAGTATATACTACAATAAAAACAAGTCACTTATATACTGAACAAAATCAAGCTAAACATTTACTTTAAAAATAAAAACGTAGAAATATTTTATTCAAAACATACATAAAACGATTGCATAAGGAATATTCAACGATAAGTTTGGGTAAGTGAATGTCAGTAAATTTAATGAAATGTGTAATGCTAATAGTTATTGGTGATATTTATATTTATGACACAATTACTGGAATTCCTAAAAATTGGCATCTTCTTTTCATTTTCATTTTTCGATCTGATCTAGCATTGAAAGAAATTCCTGGTCGTCAGGGAAAAGGTCCACATTGTCCGTAGAAGAAGGCTTTGCCGACTCGCTTATAGTACTTGATTTCACTGCTTCCGTTTTCTTTGGTTTGTTCCATGAGTACGTTTGTGAGACATGAGCTGCATTTGTACATGCTGACTTTATTCACAGGGATGTTGATAATACAGTCAGACATACACATTTTTCGATCTTCCTTTATTCACTTATATCCAATGAAGAAATAGACTTGTGGCCCGAAATTGACATTATATCCGCCTTGTCCTTGAAGATTGTCGTCGAGAAGATTGCAAGTGACAGTTACTCTAAGACAGTGATTAGTGTAAATTTTGCTGGTGTTAGTAATTTTGGAAATTTTTGACTTACATTTTCTCAGAGTGCAATGACCAGGTGACGATTTTGGTACCAAATATCTTCATCGTCGAAGAAAATGTCTTTAGGTCGCTGCTAAAGAAAATCATTTTGAGGATCTAACTTAGAAAGATAAGTCTCAATAGTTTTGACGGGACAGTTATCCCCGTCAGCCTCGTAAATCCTACCACCAATAGACTCACTATTACTGCTACTTTGATGATTTCTAGTTGATTCATCTAGATCTGTCTGCACAAATTTCCTTCCATCGACACCAATAGAAATTAGAAACGATTAGACTCTTTTTTGTCATTTTTACTAATTTTTCGCAACCTTGACGCGCAAAGTATGACATAACGAAATTCAATGTTTTGTACTGTAACAAAACTGGTGTGTTTACAGGCATGACAAGAATTTTAGAGAAGTCGTCTTTCGTGACATAATCGTGATGTTTTGTGGATCCTAATCCATCCCTTTTCAAAGTCCTTGAAAGGCAATGAAACACAGTACCGCTGCTTCAGAATTCAGGGTCATGTAGTATATCAATTTTTGCGTATTTTTGAAGTAACGATTTAAAGTGTACCTCATTTGCTGAGATTCTGATATTTAAAATTATTACCATTCAGTTTCCTGGCAACTACCTAAAATTTTGACAACACTTTGTCGAGGTCCGTTTTAAATGCTGTTAAAATATCAATTTGTAGTGAACTACAATATTGAGTAAATATGCTAAATGCATGTTTCGTGTTGTAGTTTGTAGATTTTGCTGTTTTATTTTGTAATAAATTACTAATATCTGATGAACACACAGCAATAAATTTTAGTTTTGCCACTTTACTTTATATCTTGTTACTAAGATAATGTAAATAAAGTAAATAATATGAAGTAGATTATTTTATGAAGTAAATCCGTTTGCAACACAAATGTCGATAATATTGAAAGTTTTATGATTAATTTTCCCATAATTTCCAATAATAGATTAAATTTACTTCACATTTAGGAAATTCAAATATCGATACAGACGGCATAGGAAGTAGATTTTACAATATTTAAAAAAAAATTGTTTTCATTTTTTCAATGAAATATATTGGAAAAAATATTGTTTAAAACTCTATTCTATTATAGGGATTTAAATTATTATACGGGGGGGGGCCTTATGAGCTCTCTCACCCCGGATATGGATGCCCCAAATAGCCCAGTATACTATTAAGGTTAATTCAATGTAACTGAGAATAGTAAATAGATTCTGATTTATAGAAATGTTTAGAAAAATAATATTTAATGATTACAAAGAGAAACTAGTTTAAAATCCTACTTCATTGTTGTTATTGTAGTATGTAAATTATTAAGTAGTTTAGTAGTTGTTCGTACAGAAAAGTATGTCTCATTCAATATCACTTCAAGCACTTGCTAGCCATTACCCAAAACAAAATTATCTTAAATTTTTAAAACAACTAATTCTGCTACAAGCATTATGGCGGACCAAAGGGTTCAGTCACGTATATGTCACTTATTTATTAAATAAGTCACCTATTTCGTAAATAAGTCAC
>JAYRBW010111969.1:0-18036 GCA_036023295.1 Invenusta paracnida
TATCTTTGTTAATTCATGGCACAACTATTATGTAAATATGTTTGTGGTGAGCACTTAATACAAAATATTTTGTTTTCTCATTTTGTTTTCGATTTTGTTTTTCCGGGTAATTCTGCCGGACCCTGTATATAATAATAAACGTAATGAATATAATGAGTAATGTATCATAATATATATAATATTATTCGTCATATAGGCTTAAACTAATTAAGCAATAATTATCTCAATACTGCCGTTAAATGAGTTTGTTAAATTCGGGAGTATTCAGGAGTTCAAACTTGCCACTTTGAAGAAGTCTAACTAGGCTATCGGGGAGAGTTTGTGGAAACTGATTTGCGCCGAAGCATTGAAATAATTATCGATTAATCTACGGTGACTAATTAATTAGGATTTGTGCGTATCCCGGCAAAGTGAGATCGCATTTTACCCAATATTATTATATTAATTAGTTGTCCCTATTTCAGACACTCTAAGACATTTACTAGACATAGACTACTTAGCGCTATGAAAATGAAAGTCAGAAAAACATATAATTGAAAGAATTTATTTCGAAGATCTTTTTCTGGAAGCAAGATTGTAGTAGTAATGAAATCTGTTTGAGATTCAGAACGTCTCAAAAATACCTAACTGGTATATTAAGTTTGTTAAGATACCTTAAATTTGTAAAGTATATATATATATGTAATATTGTGTATATGTTTACATGTAGACACTTAGGCATGTTACTCATATATAGGTGCCGGTATAGTAGTGTACACCATAGCAGTATTATGTATAATATGTAGAAATTTTAACAAAGACACTGGAAGCGTTTAGCAAAAGGATGGCAGTAATTGTTAGGATAGAATCGATATGCTAAGACACACAAATAGACGTGAACTAGGCCAAACAAATTATGTCCGGTACACAATTTATTTTTTCATGATTATCAACAAATTTTATTAATCTCAAACGTGCAAGGAAATTGAAAAATATCGATTTTTTAATTCAGAGTGTGACTATTGTAATACAAATGCTCAACGAGAAATTACATTTTTATTCGTGTTTAGTCTCGTTGTACTGTGTAACTGTGAACAAAATAGCTGAATGGAGGGAGGGAAGTCAAGTCACAACATAGCTGAAAATAATGGAAGTAGTATATATATATAAGTATGCAGATAATGAATGTATATATACACACTGAAATATACAAAAATGAAGAAAGCTGGAAAGTCACGGGATTTTTGGTAGGCGGCATAAATGAAAAGATGTTGGGATATTTGCTTGTGTAAAGGGAACGCAAGGTATAACGTGTTCCTTACAAGCTAAAAATTAAAAGCTTAACGATAATGCTCAAATACAAATGTGAAAAATTAATATAATAATTTAAATAAAACATTTCATACTGCTATCAATTTTATAAGTAGTAAGCGATATAACATTGTTTAAAATAACAGAGTAAACAAAATCCGCCATGCTATCGCAGAAATTAATAGTTATCGAAAGATTCATTTAACTACCTAATTTGATTGCATTTAGATTTTATTCTTTAAATAATTAATATTATAAAGTGATCTTTACAAACATGTCTTATATAGCAAGAATAGTAGAAGTAAATTATTAGTTTCTCTTGCTGTTTCTTAACACTTCTTTTTTTCTTTTATTTTATCACAATGGATTTAGAGCAAGCTTCATAGTTTTATTTAGTTTTAGTATGAATTGTTTTGTCAAGGTTAACACAAATCGATATCTACTTAAAAGTCTGCATTACTCTAAGTTGATGAATATCATCATGAAAAATAACATATCGGATTATTATTATATATATACCTTCGATATATAACAAAGGTTCTACTTCCTGAATGTTGCTGAATTGGTAATATTTAACAAGGGATATTTTAATAATTTTATGTAAATGACAATATATATTTTAATATGTATAATTTAGAATATTTGTTATTACTATATGTATTTTTATTTATGCACGATTACATGCTCACAAGGACGTATCTCTTTTCGAATGTACCATAAAATGTATTAATAACGATCGGCCGATAACACAGTCTAATGATAGTTACATTTTAGTTATCAGAAAACAGCATCATTATCCGGCTCAACTAGTGGCGCTTCATGAGGATCTACACTTTCAGATCTGTAATCGCCTACCGTAGCGGCCGAAAGTAGGGGAATGGCACATTCGTTCATCACAGGACTCGCTGCCTGGGAAGTACGCGTTGTCTCCTCGTCCTCAGAACTAATCGATGGCAACACCGGATCAAAGTGACACCCACCTACCCCAGGTGAGCTGCTCTTACACCCGACTACGACCGTTTGCGTGGACAGAGACGGCCTACGTTTGCCGCTATCGCTAGGAAATCGCCCGCCATGATTGCGCTTAAAGGCAAGGAGATTGCGTATGAAGTTTGTGACAACGTAGGCGGCCCAGCGCTCCTTCTGCCGCGCGTACGTGTTACTGATGACGATTTTCTCAGCCAGGTTAGCTTTAGACTTTGGCCGCAAGGTCGGAGGCGGCACTCCACCTGCCGCACCACCTGTCGCTCCAGCACCACCCGCTGCTGCTGCCACGCCCTCCTCCTCCGACATTTGCACTTGGCCGAGAAAGTTACGTGTTAATGCATCGAGCAGATCCACACAGTAGATTGTGTCACCTTGACAGATCGGCAGTGCAAGCATTGCCAGTCGAATTCGATTAGGTCGCGGAATTCCAAGCGGCTTATCGATCCGTTCGACAAACTCGTCCAAATGCTCTAGTGGGATGAAACCTCGAGCCTTGACGTCATACTCTTCCCACACCTCGTAAAACAAATCGAAGTCATCCTGTGTAAGCCCCTGTTGCACATCCTCCGTGGCTTGAGAGAAGTTTTCGAGTATTACAGCGATGTACATATTGACGATGACGAGGTTAGAGATGACCAGATAGCTGACGAGATAAAGGCTGGCGAAGACGTAACTCCCGCAATCATGTCCGGGAGTGCAGTAGGGCTCTTCTTCACTCATAATCGCGTCGAGGATTGTGTTCCACCCTGCAGAGGTAGAGATCTGGAAGAGGATGATCATCGACTTGCCGAAAGTTTCGAAGTTGAAGGTAGCGTCGATTCCTGCGAAGTAGCGGACATGAGAAAAGAAGGACATCCCGACGATGGAGTAAATGAACATGATCATGATAAGAAGTAGTGCGATGTTGAAAAGGGCCGGCAGAGAGACAATAAGCGAGAAGAGGAGGGTTCGAATCCCGCGGGCTGACTTGACAAGCCGAAGCACGCGACCGATTCGGAAGACACGAACAACTCGGATCAATGTGGGAGACACTGGGATGTTATCAATGACACTTTCGATGCCCCAGACTGGAGATGAATAGGTAATGGAACATTGAAAGTAAAGTAAAAAGCAGAAGCATATATACAGCAATTTGCACATATATATATACTGTATTTTGCCACAGACAATTCTACACTATTAAGAAAACATTACTTAAATCTCCTATTAATTTCAATTCATACTTTTTACTGACAAAATGGATTTAAAAAAAATTAAATTAAAAATTATTGAAGCACAGTGTATGGTTCTCACTGTACATACATCTGCATCCTTTCAATTTTTTATTTTATTAAACAATATAGTAATAATTCAAAATAAAGATTATATTTATTTATAGCATGACTTAAATATTTCAAAATTAAAAAGTAAATAGATATTATCTGTATTTCAGAAAAATAATTGCATATATTACTCTACGTACTTACAAATTAAAGAAATTAAAAATATTCTAAATTGAGCAAGTGTCGGACTTACAAACAATGGAGACAATGACGATTACGAAGTCAAAGACATTCCAAGGCAGCTTAAAGTAGTACCACTGTTGTGCGCAGAGCTTCATGATAGACTCGGCAGTGAAGATGAGAACGAAGATCTTGTTGATCACTTCGAGCACATTTTTGAAGGTTTCGCTTTGATTGTAGTGCTCGACACACATGACAACAGTATTGAGGATTATGAAAACCATGACAACAATGTCGAACTTCTGGTTGTTTGTCACCATGAAGAAGAAGCGGGCTATCCTCATCTGAAATTGAAAGAACTTGTGGTGGATTTTGTTTTCTACTAGAAAATAGCTTTTAACAATTAATTATATATATTTTTAACCCCGAGCAGGTGTATGTAAAAGGTTGCTTAATATTTAATATATAAATAACAAAAATTAATAGTTCTAAAATTTTATATTTACTTATTTGAATTTTTTCTTTCTGAAATATTGTTTGTTTGAGTTGTGAAAAAAGATTTTGTTTCTAATATTTTTTACACGTAAATCAAGGAAATATAATTATTATATTTCTGGCAATCAATAATTCATAGTGTAAAGGCCTATGCACACTGAACGCGGCGCTGCGCGTCGAAAATGAAATCTACACCGAACGCGTCACAGTGGAGCAAAAATCGATACACTCTCTGCAGAAAATCTACATATAAACAGAAAAGAAGGCTGACAGTATACTGAGTCAGTGAGCCATGGTTAATATTGATTTTTGACGCACGTAAAGTTGAGAATTTTCATCACTGATTTCGACGCGCAGAGTGTGCATAGGCCTTAAAGCTAATGTCTACAATATATTCACATGTAAACCATTGAATGCAATCATGTACAATTTTGTAATAAACTATAAGGTATTTATTGAAATAGGTAATATTTTTATATTATTCCAAATTTGAAATGATAAATATTTATGTTTCCAAACAATCTCTTGAAGTATGCAAAATAATTTTCGAAGAAGTAGATACATTGTATACGTATTATATGAAATATTTTGTGAATATATATAAAATGATAGTGACAAATTTTAAATATAAAAAACACACTTTAAAATATACTTTAATCAATATATGATATTAAACCAGTTAAATACTACATAAATTTGTTATAATTAATGCAGAATTTTTAAATGCAGTGAAATGTTTATTGAAGTTAGCGAAAAAAGTTTAACTGTTTCAGTTTTCTCGAAGAAAATACATATAAACTTTGAAGTTATAAAACTGTTGAATAAGTATTCACAGTGTTAGTATCTGGTATAAATATGCATACACACAAATGTGTACGAGTAAACGACTGATTGTTATGACTGCAATTGAGATGTCACCTTTGGCCTTGGAATCGGTTTCTGTGGCGCTGTTTTGCTCATCTTTTTCATTGCATTGTAATATTTTTTTTGGTCTTCTGTCATGAACATTTCAATCGACCCACCGACCTTGAAATTAAAATGAAATGAAGCATTTACTTTACATAGTCAGTCATGAGTTTAGGGTAAAAATCAAGAGAATACCTACGGTAGACTTGTTAAGAATTTAGCGTGTCTAACCATAGCTGCTGAGAACACATATATATATATATATAAATTATCTTTATTAGACTGGACCAACATTATTATGACCAGCCCAATGATCGACTCAATACGACAGAGTTAACAGTTTACTACAACCAGGAGTTATACCTTGCGAGTCTCGAACCACCGACCTACTGGTTTGTTATGGTGGCCGAGAGGTGTCAAACTATAACAACATATTTTTATCACAATCAAGCTGCTACTTTACTATCGGAGCAACTTCTGTGCACAATAAGTTATTTTTTTAGTATAGAAGTAACTTCTTTGCATAATAAGTTACTTCTTTTGACAAAAGTTGCGTCTTTACTAAAGAAGTACCTTCATTACTATATATAAGTTGCATTTTGCACGAAAATCTACTTCTTTACATAACAAGTTACTTCTTTCCTTATTGACCTTGAATTTGTTTATAGCAACGACACGAAGTTATGTAGAAAGTAAGTATATCCTATTTTTTAGGCGCAGCATACGTCATATTTGGTTATGTTTGATAGAGGTAGCATAATCGATGCTCAGTGGCTGGATATTAGCTCTATAGTCAACCAGAACAAGCCATAACACACACGTGGATATAAGTTTAGTAAAGAATCAACTTCTTGTGCAAAAAAGTAACAATTATAGCAAAGAAGCAGATTTTGTCGAAAGAAGTAACTCTTTACTAATAAAAGAAGCAACTCATTGTGGAAATAAGTAATTTCTTTAGGAAAAAAGCAACTTATTACGCTAAGAAATTACTTCTTTAGTAAAGAAGCTATTTATTGTGTAAATAAGCAGCTTAATTGGGACGAATTTTGACACCTCTTGGCCACCATGTTTGTAGGCCAGTAGTTACCCACTATGCTATACGCTCTCCTTAAAATCGTAGTTATCTGCGAGTCTTCTTATACTGTTGTTAAGTATACAGCTGGGTTGCTGTACACACGTACCTATTGAGATTACGCCACTAATTATGTTATGCTAAGCTTAATTTATAAGAAAGAATATCTACTTTTGTGCAAACAATCGAACACAAAAACCAATAAAAATAAATCAATGTTAAATTTATTTTTAATTAATTAATGTGATGTTTTAATTTAAATTCGGTGTTTGATCCGTTAATTAAGAAGATATTATTGTTATCTATTTGCTACAGACAGTATAATACGCTTCATACAACCAATATACGTATATTCTAAAATATAGTTGAAAGACTCAGAAAAAATATTAAATTTTAAATCGGTTTCGTTTACCTATCTATTAATAAATTCGAGCAAATCACTGAATAAATCTTCGAAGGTAATTTTATATTACACTTTATTTTAAATTAATAATGGAGTAAACATCCTTTTCACCTTTTTCTTTTGGACATTGAAGTTATCAATAATGACACCAATAAAGAGGTTAAGAGTGAAGAAGGCGCCGCAGATAATGAAGAGAACAAAGAATATGTAGTTGACTTTGCTATTGTTGTATCTGGGTTGCTGGTCCGTCTGAAAGAATGCACATTATGAACTTATAAAATAGAACAAAGACTAAACTCTCAATACTAACAAGTTATTATAATATATGTATTATTGATTACACATTATGTGTGCTTAAGATTTATTAACAGTCATAAGTGTAAATTTAAAAAATAATAAAGCATACATCAGTTATGTCGACAGCATCTGCCATGATTGTAATCCATCCTTTAAATAAGGCCTGTAAAACGAAGGAAACATTTCTATAAGAACATATATTTAGTTTTAAATTCATAAAAAATATTACGTGTATTTAAAAGAAACTTAATTTTAGAATAAAGTTAATTACAATAATAAGAATTGTAACAATAACATTTAAATCATCACAAAAAATGGAAATATAACTAAACAATTTTGTGAATAATGAGAACAGTAAGGCAACTATCAAAAATCGGTTTCTAATTCTCACGTTTATTAGTATTAATGTTTAAAATTACTTAAAAAGAGAATCTTAAAGAGAATTGCTTAAAGAGAAATGTTTCAAATCTTAGAGAATCTATGAAAACCAATTTTGCAGCATTGCAACAGAGTTTATTTATTTTTATTTTTTATTGATGACTATTTTTATGTCATCTTTGAGATGATTTTTATATACATTTTGGAAAAAATTATAAAATTGTTTTTTAAACCTAGTATGCAAAAAATTTTGACAATTTTGGTTGGTTCACGCACTAATCTATTTTTATAATTTTTATTCCACTCATCTTCTGAACAAATATATCCTCTGTATAATTGAGTTTGTGTACACCAAAAACTTTAAATACATCATATTATTCTAATGTCTTTGATGTACACCAAATTTACATAATATTGTCTATTTAAAGAAATTAGACAAAAGCAAGAGAACTAATGAATATATCCAACTCGACAAAAGGAAACGAGTGAAGGCTGTGTTATTAAGACACTATTTCAATTATTCTAACAAATTCTCTCTATAGACGTTGATATTTATAATGTCATACTTACTACGCTATACCAACCTACATATCAAACGTGTGAAAACTTTTAAAATAGAAAAAATGAGAGATATTTTAGACAATAATCAAAAAGTTAACTGCAAATGCTTATTGCTGCATTAATGTTTTTATATACATAACAATTTTAATTTATTGTTTATGTAAAGTGAATATTAAGCAGCATGATTTTATTTATCCTTTAATAAAAAGTTTTAAATTATCTTTAGAAGTCTATATTTTAACTTAAGTTTAAAGACTCATTTGTTTGTGAACGTTATATTCGTATTTTGTGGCTAAAGCCTAACTAATCTGGTGTATACTACACAAACAGTATAACCCATCAGAGAAACACTCACAACTTGAAACAGAGCAAGATATGCATTGAGAACATTGTCGAAGTTGATCCTAGAGTTGGCCCAGGTAACATTCATGAATTCCCGTTCGTGTTCCTCGCAGACGCTCCGGTTTGGATAGAGATCAGGATCCAGTGTCATTCGGGTAGTGTTATCGATGCACTTCTTGAAGCGGTTTCCGAACAACTGCATCCCCATGATACTGAAGATGAGCCAAAAGACGAGACAGACCACTAAGACGTTCAAGATGGACGGGATGGCTTGAATGAGAGCGTTTACCACCACCTGAGAGGAGAGGAGAATAGATACAGTGACTGATAGAATGGTAGGCGCAGTTGCCTTCTAAATCGGTAATTTGGGTTTTAATCCCCATTCCGACTTCAAATAAAAGCGATGTTTCTCTTTCGCATAATGTGCATTGCAAATATAAATTTGTTAGAGTACCTGCATGGTTTTGTGGCACAGACTCATACGCATGCACAATGCTACGTCTATGATCGACAAGAGTATATTTGAGATATCCTTAATTCGTGGAATACTTGCGAATATCAATTTAAAAATATGTGCGGGCAACCTTCTCATATTTATTTCAATTTAAAAAGGCACCCTTCAGTTAAATAATGGAAATATAATAAATATATAATAAATATGTGAATGTATCATTTATACATATTATAATTCTGTTCAATGTGCAGAAGCTTATTTTTTACTACAAAAACTTAAGTAAAACACAAAATTGATAAATTTTCTAATTTAAGCCATATTTTCTCATTGAAAATATACAAGTTTCTAATTGACTGACCTGTTTTATTCAATCAGCGAAGTTGTATCTATTTTTAGAGTATTACCTCTATAAATAATTATAGCTATACATATACATATGTATAATGTGAAAACAACCAAATCAAAATGAATTAATTTAATTGAGATGATAAAAGTTACATATAATATGTATATATCCCAAATCCACGATGTGTCATTATTTATTTTCCCCAGTGACGTCACCCAACTAACCTTCATTCCCTCCCAGCGGGAGACGGCTCTCAGAGGGCGGAGAGCACGGAGAGTCCGCATCGCTTTGAAGGCACTCATGTTGTTCGCGCCCTCCCCGCCCAGCAAGTTCATCGTAAGACTCAAAAGGGCGATCTAAGAGATGGTAGGAGCGAAACCGTATGAATTTGTGAATTAGAGAGGATATCGAAGATCAAAAATATAATTTATTTTATCCGGAATTCGCATTTCGTAATTCGTTAAAAATATGACTAGTATTATATTTTTAACACAAATAAACACAAATATTTCACCCGTTTTATGGAAATAATGGAGTATTTATTGTGAAAGATATACATATTGAAGAGAATATATTTCAATTTTTGGATAATAGTAACTCTCATTTTTATATAGCTTTTCATGTAAATAATATATTTTAAGTAGTATAATACCTTTTATTTTCCGAAAATGATTATTAATTGCAATTTCAATAATACCAGTTATAAAAATAGTTACAAAAACTTAAACTAAAACTTTAAATTATAAACTTTAATCATTTGATGTTTAAAATTCATTTTAATTATTTCAATCCTATAAGAAATTGGTGAACGATTTTGTAATTACTTTCAGTGAAAAAGGCAGCAAATACCCCAATACATTGACGCTGGAACGATTTTTAGATTGGCAGTGTAAAATACATAATACGAGTATGCAGACAAGTTGGTATAATTTGTTGGTATGACGGCTGCCCTCCTTTTTTAATGCATATTTGAAACATGTGACAGACCGCACATGAGTAGGACAAGCCAAACGAACCCTTTCGGGTCGCTATTCAATTCATATATTAATATGAAAATTAAATTACCCACTCTCACAGACTTCCATCTGATCACCAGTCCAACACCCTCTTGTGCTATCCCGTCCCCTACTTATACTCACAGTGTTCCTCACTGTACTGCCATAAGAAAAGCTATTTAAGAATAATTTGTTATAATGAATGAAAATAAGTGTTAGTTACTCGTGTATAATGTAAAGCATAATCGCATGTAATATTTGGTCCCATTATTATGGCTTCTTGCTAAACGGCGAAAACTTGGTTTTTCTTTATTAATAAACGTTTCATAATTTTATTGTGGCTTGTTATTTTAGTAGTTTGTTTCTTAATTACCAAGGGTAACGTATTGACTTTGTAACTGTAAATCTAACATTTCTTAATTAAGGAAATATAAGAATTTAGATATTTTATCATTTAGAAAACTTATAAATGAAGACCAAATAATAATGTTGTGCAAGCTTGTTCTGCAAAGAAAACTACAGAGAGCATATGTAACCCACCATGACAATGATGAAGTCCAACCAACACCAGGCGTCCCGGAAGTACTTATTCCATCCCATCGAGAACCACTTGAGGAGCATTTCTGCCGTGAATATGACCGTGAAACACTTGTCCATTACCTCTAGAGTCTTCTTGAGCCAGGGCCGATTAGGTAGGTATTTGTCTTCGCATGTCTATTGGACAAAAGAGCAGGGCCGAGGGTTTTGAGTTATTCAATTAGAGTTAATAGGGTTTAAAGTAAGTCAAGGACTTACTAAACCAAACTGTTTTATTTATACAGGTAATATGATAGTTTTGCTGAATTTATACATGAAATTTGTTTGAAATAACCGTATTGGTGACTATATTTCTATATTTAAAACTAATGTACATATAAGGAAACATAATAGTTATTTTAATTTTTTGTATCAGATACAATTAAAGATATCACAATTTTATATGCAATAAGACCTATAGTTTGGTATTATAAAGTATTAATGTTATAAATTAAAAATTATGAAATTATAAAATTGTTTGAAAAATAGTAGGTATATTAATATATTCATCATTTCTTGTTTTACTAAATTTCATATAAACAATAACAGAACATACATGCAATATTATTTAATTCATTTTGATATTTTTAATTAAATGCTTAATTAAAAAAATGTTTAGAGTGTTACAGGTATATATAGTATTTTGTAGATAAATTATTTAAATATTTGATATATGCCTTACAGGAAAAATATATATTTAAACTTCATTTCAGTCAGCTATATATATGTACATATTTATTAATATATTCCGAATATTGCTTTACCTAACTATATTGTGGTTTATCAATAGTGGTTCAATAAGTTCAGTAAAAACATAAACAAAAATAGGAAAAACAAAACCAAAACCAAAGCACAACACAATATATTCTTCATTACAAGACCGACTGTGTGAGTACAACCACAAGTTTACTACATATAACTTTGAAAAAATAAAAGATATGACGCATATATTTATCGTGAAAAAGGTGATCAATTCTTATCGCATAGAAATTTATTAATAACTACTAGTAAAGGGAAATTTACTTAAATCGATTGCAACAATTGTATTTTTAGTCGTAACAAAAAGTATATTTTAACATTTGATAGATAGGAAAGGTCTCTTCAACTCGCCATATCTCGGTTATTCGGCTTCCACTGCCAGAATCTCTAGAAAATGTTATGTTTGATGTGTTGATAATATCTCCATAAAATTTGATTGCATTAAGTAGTATTTTTGCAATTTATCGTTTCAGCTCACCTATATACCAAGTTATTTAGCACTTTTGAGTAGGTAAATGTTTTCGAAGAAATTGATACTTTTGCTTTGATTTTAAAATCCAAGTACAACATATAATTGCAAACCTCATGAATACCTAATTTCATGTTCTTTGAAGGGTTTTATATTGGATGTAGTATACCCGGTGTTTAGTATAAATGTTACCGGCGACACTGAACCTTTTGAGCTCCCAATACCTAGCTTTCCAAAAATAAACTCAACACTCCTCTTCTTCTCACCAGCGTGAATGTGCTCAAGATGATCATGGCGATGATGAATGTCTCAAAGTACTTGTGCTCAACAATGCGGTAAGCCTTGCAGCGCAGATCCCACCAGACTTTTCCCATCTTCGAGTGCTCGCAGAAGAGATAGAGACCCTTGCATCGACGCTCAAGACACATCGGGAAACACTCTTCGGGATTGTTCCAGTACTGAACCTCAACATCGTTGATCTCTGGATCCTCGTCCAACTTGGTCGAGCGGTCTTCGAAGTGAGCTTGTCCCAGGGCGTTCACTACAGGGGCAGATTTCTTCACTGGTTGTTCTACTACTGAAAAAGGGATAATGAAATGGGTGGGGATGTAAGACACATTTTATTTACAATTCCTTTTGTTAAAGTACATTTGTATATACGAGTATAGAAAAAATATTAGCGACTCTTTGCAGCCCGCATGCA
This sequence comes from Invenusta paracnida, assembly GCA_036023295.1. Lineage (NCBI taxonomy): Eukaryota > Metazoa > Platyhelminthes > Proseriata > Coelogynoporidae > Invenusta > Invenusta paracnida. The sequence goes on from JAYRBW010111969.1 coordinate 12,476, forward strand.
TGCATAAAAATCATTTTAAAATATTCATCTAAATTATCACAACTATATTCATTTCCACTATTCATCCCTCTTTACACGTCCTTCTGTACACTCGTTTATTGGCTTGACTAAACATCCAAATAGTTCCTCTAGATGGCTACGTAGTGTGTTGCCGAATTGCGTTTCACATTATGATTATTAATTTGCTAATATTGCGTAATACTCCATGAAGTGCAAAGTGTTGTGTTTAACATAATTACCTTGTTGCGCTTTACATTAAATTGATTGTGAGCATGATCCATTATGAAGTAGTTTATAGTTTATAGTATATAGTATATACTATATAGTTCAATGTGCCTAAGTATCTTAATCATGGCAGTACGAGCAACGTTTGTTGAAAGCAAGAAAGAGGTGGCCAATTGTTGAATTGCAATAATTATTTACTTTCCATCAACTCAAAGAAAGAAGAAAAAACAATACTGACGATGTTTAAAAGCCGGTTGTAAAGTGACTACAGCTACCGTTACAGACAGGGAAATTACTAGCTCCAAGGCAACTGGAAAACGAAGAGAATGCAGATCCACTGCCAGGATTCTCCAAGCACAGATTTTCTTTATATAGAGCAAGGCAAAGAAGGCTTCCGCCGATACCCCATACCAGAGCTGAGATAGTACTAGATGGTCAATGGGCAAGGAGATTCGATGGTAGAAATATGATACTGGTCAATGACGGTGAGGAGGACAAAATAATCATCTTCGGAACTACTCAAAATCTGCGACATTTGTCTGCTGTTGATACAATTTACATGAACGGGACTTTTAAATTGGCACCACCTGAATGTTCCAACAGATTTTCTCAACCCATGCTAAAATCTTGGGTGTTATGCGTTCTGTCTACGTGGCCTTATTACTTACCAAAAATAAACCAACGTATACTCGCTTTCTCAACTTTCTGCAAGTTATGGCACAGCAGTATGGACTTCAGTTATCTCCTCAAATCACATGTATTGACTTTGAAACAGCTATAATCAATTGCATCCAAGAAACCTTCCCGAACCCCCGAATCCGAGGCTGCTTGTTCAATTTTTCGCAGGCAATGGCGGCAAGTTCAACAGCTTGGACTCACAGGGCAATACACTGCGGATGCTGCTTTCAATCGCATAGTCAGGTGTGCTACTGCCCTTCCTCTAGTACACCAAGATCGAGTTGACGACGTATGGTTGGAAGTAATCAACGAGGTGGCTGATCCAGTCCCCGCGATTCAGCAATTTCTAGACTACGTAACGTCAACATGGGTCGACACGATGGTTAAACGCTTTCCCGTGGAGATATGGAACCAGTTTGATAACATAGAAGCATGGCACTCATTCCTGAATCGCCAAATGAACCGGCCGCATCCTAACATTTTTGGCCTCATTGAAACCTTACAAAGAGAACATGAGAAGTTTGAGCACGAGCACCGTCTGCTACAAGCTGATGGTGGCCTTCCCCATCAGCCTACAGAAGAATTACGCAGCGGCTTGTGCGATTACGTGAAAGACTTCTCAACAATGAAATCGAGGTATACCATTACGCGGCAGCTGTAGCTGGGGCCCTCAAGCAGAATATTTGAACTTATATTTATATTCCTTGAATGATTTTATCTATATATATTTGAACTTATATTTATATTCCTTGAATGATTTTATCTATATCTATTTTATAAATATAACCTCTTTTATGTGAAACGCAATTTTTACTTATTATGCGAAACGCAATTATGTGAAACGCAATTATACGAAACGCAATTATGCGAAACTCTATGACACCATTTATGTATGAGGCATATGAAGTATCCGGACTTATATCTAAATTTATTTATCATTTCGTTGACTGTATAATTAAATTACGAAAGAATAAACACTATCTTAAATCAACTACATAAATGTACCAATTATATTAAATTTATACTCTGCAAAAACGTTGAATTATTATTTATCGAAGTAGATATTAATTACTACGTAGATGGTTAGCAGACCTTACGAGATCGTTATTGATTGACTGTTGGCAAAAAATTATAGATGGGAAATAAAATTATTTTTTGAGACTGAAAGCTGTAAAAATTTGGATAGTTTTTATGACAATAACTAGTTGGCAATGGTAAAAAATAACACATTATAGGTGGATTTTTTTAATGTCTAGTAACAAAGGAGTATATGTTCGAATTCACTGTTTATAGTTGATTACGTTGAACACAATAATTTAATTTATGAATTCAATTTGGCTTAGTATTTTCGATTGAAATATTATTGTCACGAAGATTACAAGCGAATCTTTTCAGAGTGACCCACTGACCCTTTTTTTCACAACACTTATAAAATAAGCAACATTTTAAAATGAATATGATGAAGATATAAACAAATTGCCTTTTAAATCAAAGCGGTGTATGAAAAAGATTAATCAAAATATGAATATATATTATACAGAAATAATTAAAGAAAATAAAAATTTGAATTAATAAATAGTTTTTTCATTATAGTTTCAGTTCATATAAAAATACCAAATTTATTTTCAATGGGTATGCATATGCATAAACAAAATTTTATTAATGATTTACTCATATCAACCAGCTGATTCCAACGTTGGAATCATTCATGAATAATGCAATAATTTGAAAATATTATGTTAGTAGGTTTCTATTTGTATATACGACATATTTTATCTAATCAAAATAATTAGATATAAATTTCAAAAATAAAAATGAGTTTAACTATTTTTTAGTATCTTTAGATATATCATTTCAGAAACTTCCACTGTATTCACGCTATAAAGTTGTGTCGGTAACACATTAAAGCAATATTTCTAATCAATTTGGTTCAGCGTTTACGATGGTAACATTGTTGTCACAAAGTCTATTAGGGAATTTTTTAGACAAAGATATATTTTTTCACATTGATAAATATATAAATAAATAATATTAGAAGTGGAAATAACAATTATCTTGCTAGTGCAGCTGAAGCGCTACTACTATAAAGACACGATCTCTCCCTATATGAAAAGTAATTTAGAACAATGTTTAAAGTATTGTATAAAAAAGTGGTATCTCGCGAAGCAACGTTGAAAATTGAGTGTTTTTCACAATTAAAAAAATATCGAAGTTTTTTAACCTAAAGTCTAAGCCAAAGTTGGAAACCTAAAAATGATCGTCGTGATATCTATGTCCGATTCAGTTAAAAATTGAAATATGAGTTATTTATGGCCCTGGACTATATAGGTTCACAAGATAATACAACAATCAAAACGCAAGTTTTATTAGGGTGAATGCCTTTTAATTACTGTGTCATTTGAATTTTAATATGTAGTCTCTTTATTTGTCTTTTTTAAACCAAAGATTTTAAGAAAACACATTTTTGACAGATATAAAAAAATGACAAATAATAAACATACGCAATTAAAATATTTCATATTAATAATATTCAAATATTTTCTGGCATTATAAATACTACAGATATTTGTTTTACTTTAATATACACTTTAAATCTTGATTAATTTCTATGATAAATAAATAATTATATAATATTTTTAATTCAAATATAGGTATTATATAATTTACAATTCAGTAACTCTCTTATTTTAAACGATATAAAAAGTTTACTTACTAATTTTATGAATATCTATGAATATTAAAACCAAAGAGGTTAAATTGTATATATTTAAAAATGTTGTCTGTATAATAATATTCCATCTATATATATATACATATAAATTAATAATATATAAACAAATTAATATCTATCCATGAAAAGAATTCCAATATATTAAGAACTATGCTGTATTTTTTTATATTCTATATAATCTAAAAAAAATAACTAAAGATATGATTCACAAAGAAAAAATACAAGTAAATATATAGTCCAAAAGTATATAATACTCTTACATATCTACTATTACGATAGAAAAGTCATAAAATAAGGCAGTATAATTAATAATATTTTTCATATGTAAAATAAATATAAATAATTAAAATTATATTTGTTGATGGTTTTCTGTATAGTCAATTATCACTGATTAAAAAATTAAATAAAAGGTGTCAAATTTTATCTTTTTATTGAAATTGGACTTTAAATGTATATTTTAATTAACAAATAAAGATAAAGGTTTATTTCTCAATTTTTCAAGACAAAGAAAATGTAAAAAATTCATGGCAATAATTATTTGCCATAATAAATTATAGGACGATTTTTGCAATCTTTAATTTATAGCGTATACAATCATAAGAAGCCTAAAAACAGCAGCATTTAGTCTTGAACAAAATAACAACAAAGAAAATAATTCAAATTTTTTAATAAGACAACAACTTACTGAAGTCAACATTGCTGAGAGCAAACCAAAATACGGCAGAGGTGACGAAGGTTCCATTACAAGCGACGGTGTAGATGAACCAAAGAGCTGAGTGACCGCGCACTTGATCTCCTCGAACTGTGGAACCGACAGATAAGTGGAGGAAATTGTGGGAGTTAATCATAGTCTGTGTTCAATGTATTGCTTAATGATATGATATAAACATCGTAGTGAACAAAAATACAAATAATTGCTAAGTGGGGGTGGGGAATATTTTTCATGAATTTGGAAAAAATCATCAATTAGTATATTCTAATTGCCCAAAGATTTTTAAAGTCATAATCACGATATATATCTAGATATTGTACTTTTATACGTTAAAATTTGCTTATTGTTTCAAGAATAAAATATAATTTATTTGTATTTCTATAACATTTTACTACACAACCAAATTGCTGGGTATTATTACATTTTACCCGTAGGTATAAAATATCTAAATTTTAAAATGGGCTGGGATTAACTATTATAGATTGTTTTCAATCAGTTCTCGTTGCTAATTATGTATATTAACCACAGAATAAAGACATTCTAGGATACTGTCTCTAAGGTGGTTTCTGAGCAAAAGTTTACAGGGTGTCCCATAAGCAACGCCCCATAGAAAAAATTATTAATATAATATTTACATAAAACAATTAGGCACTAATTTCGCCCTACAGGAAAATTAATTTAAAAATGTATAATGCGAATATAATACTGTTATAATATTTATATAAAACAATTTATATGCACTTATTTCTATTTCTGTATTCAAATCGCTGCATACATTACACAATTTCATATGATTGGTTAAAGCTGTTATCATTTTAATATAAAAAAATTAGGCACTGATTTCTATGGTGATTTTAAATCACTGCATCTGTAAATTGATAATTTATAGGCACTTATTTCTATTTCTGTATTCAAATCGCTGCATAAATTATGAATTTTTGTATGCTTGGTTAAAGAGTGGTTGAAACTTATGGCAACATTATCTAAAGACAAAAGAGTGCAATTTTTTTATTGTGTGGTCAACAAGAATCATTTCGTAATATAGCAGCTTCTTTAATGCTCAAAACCCCAATCGCCACATTGACCATTCAACTGTACGGCGACTATAAACCTAATAGTAGTAAGGAAGGTGTGACACGAGAACAAAGACCCCCCCCTCCCCTCCAAGACGGTCGTATCCTCTCTCCTCTCCTCAAGATGTCGAATATTATCATC
>JAYRBW010111980.1:0-18036 GCA_036023295.1 Invenusta paracnida
CGGGTGGGGGAAAAGTAGTATTAAACTGTATACAATATGACGAAGAGTGGCAACTCTGTGATTAATTACTCTATGCTATATCCCAAGAACCTCTGCACACATCACATTTGAAGTTGATTCGAATTTTCAACAATATATTTCTTACTAAATTGCAGGAAAATAATTCAAAATTGCAATTTTCTTTTGGAATTTTTAAATTCAAAATAAATAGTAGATTTTTTTGAAATCAGGAAAATAACTCCTATATATATATATATTCACGGTAGACAAAGTATCCCTTACACATACACATATAGTATAAAAGTGACAAACGAAACAAAATCATTGGTTGTTATGAAAACTAGAAAAAAATGCAATTAAATATCTCAAGAATTCTCCGCAAACTTTTCACTAAAACAACTCTCAATTAATGTAATTACAATAAATGTAATATCTAGTCTGTTTCTTAAAACATATAATGCATATATATGATAGGTACATAATGTACAAAAGACATGTAAATTAAGCTCTGTATTCAGTGTCTAAATTTAAAAGTTTAAAGTTAATAGTTTTAAACTTTAATGCTCACTTCAATTAGCGGTATTTTATAGATTTTGTGTTGTAAATAATATGTCATGAAAATAATTAATTGATCGCTATTTTTATATCGATTAAAAATGGAAAAAAGCTATTGCTCAAAATTGGCACTATATCAAATCCGTAGCTTTATTGATAATTCATAGTTTTTTACCATTGTTGTTGTCATAAGTAGATAGTGTTATACAGTTTGCGTAAATACTGACTTCTGATTGGTTGAGCGGTCTTATTCCGTCAGCGAGGATGCGTATTTTATTGCATGTTGTGTTTGTCCCTATGACGTGTGCTAGTCCTGTGTACTCGCAACATTATATTAATTTTAATTGTTCCGAGTTTCAAGTGAAAGTATAAGGAGAGACTTACAATCGACGAGTTCGTTGACCCCTCCACTTGATTTCTACTATCAGTAGACATTGTGGCGCCTTTCTGACCCTCTTGATCCGCTTGGGCTTCGTCTGCGTAGTGGATGGGAGATTCCATCGATTGAAGCCGCTAATATGGTGATTGAAAGCAGAAGACAAACATATATGGATCATTGGATTTTATACCAATATGTAATTTGTTAAAAATGTAGAAGATACAGTTCGAAATTTTCATTGTATAGGTAATTTAATGAGGGTGTAGATTTTTCAAAAAGCAAAAGGTAATCAATACGTTTTGTCGTAAGTGTGGGTATATACACTATATACACTATATAGTAAAGTATTGTTATATTACTTATTGTATAATAGTATCGTACTTCGTACAGTAATTCAATGTATGTATGATAATTTTTTTTAAATTAAATAACATAAAAAAATTGTTCTGATACTTGGGGTTGGTATAGAGAAATATATTTATATTATACAATTGCGAAAATAATTATATTTATGCATATTGAGATGTGCAGTACATTATAAATAATTATTGTTACAAATGTTCCAATGAGATTTTTGAGATGTAATTCACAAATAGCTTCCATTAAAATGGGATATTTTTGTTTTGTGCAATATTAATATTAATTAATTAACTACCTATATTCTTATAATCTAGTTCGTTGTTGTCAAGTTTTATCTTACAAGATAAATACTGTTTAAACTAATTGCAAAGTAATAAATACACATTTTAAACTGTGATACTATTATGAATAATGAAGAGTCTATCATTTCTATCAAACTTGTCAGTTTTATATTAATATTTCAACTTCAAAAATAATTAATTAATAATATTTACTTTTAGTCGGTATTGTAATGCAGTAACACAATTTAATAATAGAGGAAATATCCTACATATCATTGAGCCGGTAAGTCCAAATGTTCTCGAACATATGTACGTATATATTAACATAAACATATTAAATTACATGTATTAATTTGGCAGCTACCCCGGATAAACTTGGATACACTGTTAAAACAAAATTTTAATCAATACACATTTATAAATTAGATTAAATATATGTATATACGGCATTGCATAACTCACAGTAACAAACTGATTATAGTAAAAGTCCCAACAATAATGTATTCATTGTATCATTCAAATATAATACATAGTATCAATTTGTGTTTGCGTATATAATACTTCGGTTATTAATATTACTATAACAATGTTTCCATAAATGTAATAAATGTGTTCCCCTATGAAATTACATCATTGGTTGAAATTAATGTTTAATTTCTAATTTAGTTTGACAATAATTTAGTTTAACGTAATAAAATTTTAGTTTCTTTCAATCAAAAGCAATTTTGTCATGTTAGTTTAAATTAAAAATAAATAACGTTAAAAAAAAACTACTCAATTTTACCTAAATTATAGTTTTAATAAGCTGCTCATGTATTTATAACCTTCATGAGTATACATTTATATCGGTAAAAAATAATCAATATTTGTCTAATTTAAACCTTTTATACACTTAAATTTAAATAGTAATGTTTTTCCTACATAACAATATATTTTTGTTTTGCTCATTTTTGTTACACTAATTATGTAATTTTCAAAGATATTCAACGGAAAAGTGTTTGAGATTCACAAAAAGTTTCCTTAACCGTATCGACCGGTGCAAGGTGGTTTATAACTATCCCTCCATTTTTGTTGTCATTTAAAAATGAACAAATGGAGATCGAAATATAAGTTTCTGACAATTTCATCAAAATAAAGTTTTGTCATTTCTAGCTCAATATTCACCATAATGTGTACCAAAATGGATGCTCACATAACCACACCCTGTTGTCAAAAGTGAGTTAAATTTTTCGAAATCGATAAGATTCTAATTTGGGTTCAATAATTCTAATAAATAAAAAAAATGAATAAATATATAATAATTTATAATTCTTTTTATAATTATTCATTTTTTAATGGAATCTATTATAACATATCTTCAATTATAACTATATATACAATATCTTTTAAATTGAGCCCATATTGCTATCACTACAAATGTTTTGTAATATACCTACATATATATATTTATTTGATACTGAAATAAAATTAGTTAAATGTCCTAAGAATATCCAAATAAAAACAAATATTATGTGTCTACATATAAATATAAATTATTTATAAATATATAAAAACAATAATACATTGTATAGTTGTAAGTTGTTTTAGTAAAAAAAATGAAACTGTTGAATATGTAGTTTTTAACTTTCGTTGTCTGCAGAAATGTTTGCTAAACATCTTTATTTTTATATTTTGCTTCCTTGTATTCAATTATTCCTCATGGATAATAGGATAATTGGATACGATAGACAATACATTTCGGATGAAGCAGTCTACACACCGCGTAATGTTTGTATAATGCTGTGTAGTTAATACTGGTGATAGGTTTATACCAAATTGGCATTCTTTGTACTGCAACGATTCAATATCATATTTTCCATCAATAATACAAACTATCCTGTTACAAGAAGAATATCATCACAAAATGTATGATACATATAAACGTAAGGGCAATTATGAATATATCTATAGAACGCAGTTAATTGTGGAATGTTTGTTATGCTATTGCAGATTATATTGTAAAATCATTCTTAAATGAAATTGATCATGATCTTGCATTATATATCAGCTGTAAAAAATGTCGACATCTGTGAGGAATGAAATGGTATTGCCTCGAATGTTTTACCAGTCTAAAATTATATTTTTTAATATATCATTATTACAATATGTCAAAAAGTTGAATCGCTTCAGATGGCAAAAGGTGTTTCACTTATAACAACGATGATTACCAAAGAACGTCTAAAACATGCTAAAAGCACTTTTATAAGAAGTGCTTCAACAATGTGCCAACAAATGTGCTAAACAAAGTGCCAACAATAACTAAAACATAGATTTTTATTAAATGCATATGTCTCTCAAAATCGATGACATTCCAGATTGGGTATATTGATTAAGTTCATGTAATCATTCACAAAGTACAATAACCACAATTTTCTTGCAAAAAATATATTTTTTTTTAGAAATCGAATAAATTTCCCCAAAAATTGATAAAAATATATACTTTTACTCATTTTTTGTAAATACATATAAATTATTGACCATTATTCAACGGAATAAATTACAAAACGTCTTTGTTTAAATATATGAACAGTTTCAAACTCTACTCTATTACGAACATCAAGGATTATAGGAGGGGAGGTGGGAGGGGGGGGGGGGGCTAATGCGACCCCCTCTCCCGCTCGGATATTTAAACAAAATCTTACTCGTGATATCTGTACAAATCTACTACAATTGCACATTTCGTACAATCACTAACTATCATAAAGTTTAGTTTAGGTTTAAGTATAAAGTTAAAACCTATTTAAATTCGTTTTTAATATTCTTATCTCAGTTTTCCCTGTATCACTTGAAAAGAAGGGACGAAATATATCGTGCACTTATTTATGAAATTTATATTTTCATTTAACTTTATAGTTAAAATCTTACCACAAACAAACTTCTTTTATTAAATATCTATAATTGTTAATATATTGAAGTCACAACTATCTCAATATCTTTGATAATGTCATTCATCAAATTGGACAAAAAGGCATGAGGAAGTTTATAGAACTATTAATTAATTCATTTCGATACTATATTTAAAAATTATATGTAATATTTTCAAATTTCAAATATTTGCTGTGATACTTATCTATTTCGATAAATTGAAATGATTTAGACACGATTTTACAGACGAAAAAAGACAAAATGAACCGACCTCTTTTCCTGCGATCAAAGCAGCACGTTGTTTCCTCTTTTCACACTTTTTCTTCTCTTTTTTCTCACATTGTCGTTTTATGTTCGTACGTCTCATTGCAGAGGAATTTTTAGAAAAGTATTTTTTAAACAATGTATCTGTGTTCCTTAAAAATGAAACACTAATTTCTGTCGACTACTAACTGGAAAGAATGGAGTGATTATACTGAACGCTGGAATTAATAATTAATTGAAGTTACTGAACAGAATACCAATATTTTAACAGATGCATTTAAGAGATCTGTCGTTCTTTTGCTTTAATGGGTACAACATTGTAGAGATATTACAACAATACTCTGTGAAATACATAGCAAAAGTACAACTATCCATCGCGGTGTAATTTGAAGATCACGGAAATCAATAAGCAAGAAAGTCTTAATATGACCCTGTAGCTTGAAAGATGCAAAATTAGATTAGGTATTTCTGGTGTTTGTACATATTTCAAGCTCTACCTATAGGTAAGCGAAGATGTACCCAACCGGTTTATTCACAAAAACAGTTATCAAACTGAGCATCTAACTTGACCAACAAACTAAACTTATATCGGGAGTTACTATAAGTAAAATAGATATTAATTACTGAAGTTAAGAGCGAAGAGTTATTTTATCTACAATTAATCTGGAGTGGCTTGTGAATTAACATAATATATAAATAGTTTTATCAAAAGTATCGTTTTTCAAGGTATTAAATATCACCTATAATTCAAGCGAAGCACTTAATTAATTTTGCATAAATTATACCAAAATCTTCGCTGATATGCATGAAAATTTTAGCATCTATAAATTAGCGTACAGTAATATACTTAGGTGCGTGTATTCTGATTATTGTAGCGTACTACTTGTCCGATATGGACTTAATTTTGTTGTTTCATTCTAATAGCATCACTCCCAAGAATATCGAAACAGTTTTTTTGGCAGAAATTCAAGAATTGCGTTTAAAATCAATCTTTAAAGCACATTATAAGGCTTTAAATTGAGAAATTTTCAAATGTGTGGAATGTCTAATTATTAACATAATCGAATGAGTCATCGGCTATTACTATAAAAAATGTTCGTAATGTTTAGTTAAAGAAAATGGTAGCGTTATATTATTTTTCAAAAATAATGCAGGGGTACTATTTTATGTAACAGAAAACAATGAATACTTTAGTCATGGACTCTTTATTCCCTCATTTAAACTGCATTGGGCTCAATTCTTAAATAACAACGGTGGTCACAAGTGGCTTCACGAGAAGGATTAAAAACAAATAATTATTATTATCCAAATATAGAAGTACTTGGATCCAACACAAGGGTCAAAAGTGGCGAATCATTTTGATGGGGTTTGACCTCTATAGCATCACGCAGATCAAAACGATTATTAACAACTTAAGTGACTTATATTTTGACGATGGTCAGTAAGCAAGATTACGCACACTCTGCCGAAGGATTTCTCGTGTGAATCAACAACTACGTACAACTAATGAAGCTTCTATTTGGGAAATATGTACATGATATTCTAAAATTTCGTTGTAACGGAGAAGGAGAAGTTTCATAAGATCGTTCGACGAGATGGACAATGAACACAAAACCTCATTCCGTATTTTCAAAAATAAACTTCAAAATACCAATTCGATAATCTGGAGGTGACGCTCAAAGAGAGGATTATAGCAGGTATCAACAAATGTTCAGTTACATAAAGTAAGTTAAATTATTATATGGTGAATTATATAGATTTGATGACCTTTAAGCACAAAGTATACAAAATTACAATTAATTAATTATCAACATAATTAATTCCACTATGGTTATTAATTCTAATAATATAACAAGTCCTGTTCTTATAATAACTAATATAGCCATAAAAATACTTCTTCAAACGAAAATATAAAGCCCAAACAAAAAAACATTATCAACACAAAGGAAATATGGTAAAGTGTCAATATTTTATAGAAGCATAAGTGCAAATTTCTAAAACTAGTGCTTTTTAGAAGTAACAAAGTAAAAACCCTAATATCTTATTAAATGACTAAAAGAGATGTGTTCTAAATTAAAATTTGGCATACAGATCCCACCAATTCATATTTAGTTCTTTTTGGAAGGATCCAATATTTTTCAAAAAAAGACCTTAGAATTGAAAGTTTGTATACTCCTTCTGATTACTAAACAAGTGTACAGCTTTTCATCATTCCGCCTCATAGAAGACCTATTTTAGATGGCCTTCAAGAAGCAGTTGTGAAACAAAAGCTGGATGATCTGATTAAAGACATGCTATAATACAACCTTTTATTTGAAGAAGATTTGGAACGACTTTTAAGTAGCCATAAAATCTAATTTAAGATATACAGCAGCCACAGCACCTGATACAAAAGATATATTTGTTTGTCTTTTGAAGATAACACCTTAAAAGACTTTAGGTTGTTTTTAATGAGTTTTTTTAATAATTCTGTTTTTCAAATTTTTTATTGGACTCACTTACAGATCGATAGAGTAAACTACAATTGCTATATTCTAAATTTGAATTTTTGTATATACCTAAATATCTTCCAAATTGCAGTGCCATACACACAGTCAATACATTTTTATATTTTGATTTATTTGTAACTTACTATATACTTATACCTTTAACATTGTTATTTTTTATTTGCTTCACGTTATTTGTATTTAAGTGTAATCATGTTACCCGTATCTTTGTATAATAAATACTATATCATGTATTTGCCCTTAATAATTTAGCCTGTTATTTCTCACTTAGGTTTCGAATAATTTTACAATTAATTTACCCTTAGATTCCTATCAAGTCTTTAGTTATCTCACATTTAGGCGCTTAATAATTATACTGCTAGATCTGAAATTTTGTATGAAAATAAATGTTTAATCTTAGCGATCGAAAACATCAACACAACTAAACATTTAATCGAGATTTGAAGAAGAAAACACTGGAACAAATAATTTTCCATGAACTGCAAAATATCAATACCGTTAAATATACTTTGAAGCTCTTGACACTGTAACAGCCTGCAAAAAAGCGATTTGACAAGTCAGATTAAAAAAAAATGATATATCTCTTCAAGATATCTTTTTAAAAGCAGTGAAAGGCAAAACTTTCATATCAGATTTTGAAGAAATGTTCTTGTTATACTTGGATGATATCGACCATTACAGTTTGGAGACGCAGCTTTCATTGTTACATATAACTGCAACTTCCATGAACTTTGACACAGTTCACCATAAGTGATTTAGTGAAGACCAATCACACAGAATTTCACTTTTGGAAGTTGTTAAAGTCGCCAAACTTCGCCAAACTTCTGTTAGTTATACTATCAACGAACAGTATTAGTGAGAAATCATTTTCATCAAATCGATCTAGGTCAACACCAGTAGACATTATTATGCAGCTGCATATTCATAAAACACAAATTGATGACATGGCATTATGTGATGTCGCAATTAAATTCATAATGTGTGTCGATAGCCGATGGAATATATATTTGCTTTTGATGGACGTTAAGAAAAAACAAATGGTTCAAGGAATTTATAAGAATACCTAAGAAACATATTAAATGTGTAGAAAAAAATCCTAATATATTTTTATGGACCAGTAATTCCTGTATTGTATAGCTATTAATATTTTTCTTTGACCATATTTATATTTATAAATGTTGCCTGTTTACATATGAACATTATAAACCGATTGGATTTTTTTCAATTCTTATATAAAATTTGAGAAGTTTTAATATTGAGAATCGATAAAAAATAATTCTGTATAATTTTTGATTTTAATAAAGAATTTTGAATTTTTTTACAAAAAAAATGAAATTGGATAGCCCTCTTAATAAATGTTATGTTCCGACGGCACATATATACGTACATAATTAAAAGTGGAAAGTGTTATAATATTAATATTCTTTTAATAACGTTTTAAAAGTGGAAAGTGTTATAATAATACTCTTAGTACAACGCAGTAATATTGAATTAATGTGAAGATGATATCTTAAATGAAAACTGTCACAAACCGTTGCGCATTCTGTAAAAGTACATGAGTAAGACATAAACATACATTGAACTAAATATAAACACAATTACAATTGCAAATTAATGAATTGGAAATATGTAAATGTAGTATGAAACTATCTGAAGGTCTAGTCGAAATGACATACTGAACTAGACTGCTATATGATAACATTTTTATAGTATGTTAGAACATATTGTATAAAGCATCAATAATTATAATTCGATTTTATGCGATGCAGTAATAGATTTTTTAATATAGTAGGTAATCATTACAAGACACTAAGTGGAGAACACAGAGATCAAAATACCTTAGTGACTTCTTGGATCTGTTTTGGTGTTAAGGCCTCTTCAGTCACGAGTTTCCAAGAACGCATTGTATCACTGATATTTCGTCGTTAATTATAATCAATCTCTCACTGAATGAACTGCGTAGTTTAATAAATTCCAACACTGTTTCGCTTAATTCCAAAGTGTGTACACACGCTAAGGATTCTCCTTCTTGCTGTGCACTAGTCTACAAACAAACACTCATTTCTCTAAAACTGGAGACACACTCGGGGGGCAAATATTCTCTTTAGAAAAGAGAAGCTATAGATGTGACGTAAGCAATCGTTGAAGACGATTTAAAAAATGTTCTACAAAGTCCAAAAGTGCAGTCTCTCGTTCAACAAAACGTAAATGCCAATCCTAAAGAAAACTTTTTGATCAATTAAAGAAACAGTTTTTTGGTTTTCATTTTTAGGAGAGTGAAGTCCACATCATTCTCTCGTTCATTGACCACTTGTTTAAGAGAGAAAAAACAGGGCACATAATTAAGCCGGTGATTGCAAATCTATATTGGCTGACACCTCATCAACATTTGCTACTTTGCAGTAATCAGAGAAAGAAATAAGTATCGTTTATCGGAGTCACTGAGTAGATTAGAGAACTGATAATCTGGTTTCACTTCATTCGTACGTTGGCGAGGAAGCAATTTGGTAGTTGGGTTGATATACACGCACGGGCCAAACTGCGAATTTCAAAACCGTGAAATTCAAGGTGAAACAGATATTACAATCAGTCGTCTGTAATCTCTGAATATTCTCGACGAAAAGTCGACGAGATAAAATAAACTGACAAAATGCAAGAGCAAAAGCAACAGAAACTTCAACTATTCTATAGCTTATAGTTATTGCACTGACTTTGTTCCAACTGGGAGAAAAAATTTAGTGTTTGCAGCAATACTTACTGAAGCGTATTTTAAATCGAATATAGGACATATTCTTGGCCATACTAAGCATGTATATTGTATCCTGTGTCTGGACTTAAAATGTACAGCTTTTGAGAGAATATCTTACAGGTTTAACGCTGCCAATATATGCATAGGTACACTTTTATTACAATCCAATCAATTTATTCTTCAGGCTCTACGAAGCGATAATGAAATTTGTGTCACTGGATCACTTTTTTGGGGAAAATCAATAAATGATTTCATTCAGAGATGTCTTGTGAAAAAGCAAATTAATAATTCATGTTAGTTAGACTAACCCAAAAAAATTAAGTAAGCTATTGGATGGACATAATTTTAAACAACTAAATTGAAAAGAAGGAAAAATTAAAAGGAAAATACAGAATAAGCAGATGGTGAAAAGTGATATGTACTATTTATGAAAACAAAAAGCAATTTTCAATGTTTTAATTATGGATTTTTATGTTATTGTTTTCATTGTAATACCAATCTAATTTAGGAAAGAACAGAAAATATTAGAATACTATTATAATAACTGCAAGAACTCTACTAATTCATTTTAAGTCAGTTAGTTGTTCGAGACAGCAGAACAAGTGTATTTGCTCAAACAAGTTGTATTCAAGCATCTATTTTTTTGTAAACACAAAAGATATTCCCGGAGTTTAAATTAGTAGAGTTAAAGTCTAGAGTTTATCCTAGTATAAATAAATTTACACTGCACCATTGTTTAAGGATAACAGTTTAGCATGTTGTGTAATAAAAGCTTACATGCGTTAACAATGATTATTGATGCTTGTGTAATGTGACTACTAATATTCTTGCAAGTTATATTTCTGTTATGGGTACGATAACAGACATCCTTATCCTTCAAATCAGCTGTCTGTTATTGAACTTATATTATTGACTTATGTGCGTAAATGATATTAGAATATTGGGAGCACATAGGTGTATACGCTAGTAAATCAGTAGTATGATTAAAAATGTATATATATTTTTAAATATGGTTCATTACAAATTTACAGATTTAACCTACCTTTAAAATTTAAATATTCGTAAGTAATAGTAACTTGGATAAATTGTCCATGAAAAAATAGTAAGCATTATAAAATATCAACGAATACTTAATAAGTATCAGTATAAATAACATACTGAATAAAAAATATAGTATAACTATATATTGATTTCTCTAATGAATAAGACATTTATTCATGTCCGATTTGAATATATTTAACCATAGAGTAATTAAACATAGAATTCGGACTCTTACTGATTTCCTATACATCATGCTTTAAATGTTTGTCGAAATAAAATTGTTTATATAATTAAATACTTTTAAAACGACTTTTAATGAAATGTATTTAAATTAGTATCCTAAAAGTACAAGATGCATTTCTTCGCACGTTCAGCTCGCATGCTTCTCTTTTAATTTGGATATAACACCATTAAGTTGCCATTTTTTTAATGCTCCACCTTGAAAATAACAATTACTTCGCGTTGAACGTTACTTAACTGTGGCATAGTTTGTAAATTTAGTTGAACTGAAGCAGAATATATGAAGCATAGAGTAATTATAATCATTACTCTATGATATGAAGATTGCAAATCACGAACAGATATGAGCGCCTATCTTGTGATAAGCATCACTTGATAACCAGCGTTATTGATTATTAACTAGCACGTCATTAGAAATTTTCTGTTTTTGCTGGACACCTATTGTAATATTAAATACAAGGACTACTATAATATTCTTAAGTATTCCCTGATTAAATATTTATAATAAATTAATTTTAGGATCAAAATTTAAATTAAAACAATTTTAACATGAGTAAATTATCTGTAAAAAGCGATTTTTATTGGTATATTGAGAGGTATAGAGCTGTATTAATTGAATATAGAAATAGAATAAAAAACTATAGAATACAACAAAATATATTTTCAATAAATATATACTTATCTTGAGGACTACAGGATTTCCCGTAGTTCTCGATTTATCTTAGATTAAACAGTGTTCAAATTATATTACAAGAGTTTTTAATTAACATCAAATTATACATATATCATTGTAAACCATCAGGCAGGCAGTAAATATGTTACAATCATCATAATGCGAACAATCTAGCAGAATACTTCAACAGAAAAATAGTGCACTTATTTCATTTAATTATTTTTTATTCCAGTAGTATTTTGCATCTTATATGAGGAAGCATTACTCTGTATTAACTAATCCGAATTAAAATTAATAATTAATATAAGTACGAATCTGTGTACATAAAAATAAATTAAAAAATATATCTTATATAAAATAGACTATAAAAATAGACTATAGTATCCTTTTTTGGAATCTATTAGACCAGGAACGAAACAAATACAAAACAAGTTTGGTAATTATTTAACACCATTCTCATTGTATGTACTCACGCACAAACGTTTGTGTATATTATATACATAATACACTCTTAAAGAATGGCAAACTTATTTTAACTATGCATATCTTACGCAACATTTTTTTAAGCAAAGTATACACATACACTACGTTTAGGAAATGTTCTCTTCAATAAACTAATGCGTAGTATATTTTATTTACTGTTACATTTTCATTCGGTATGTAAATTTGTCTTTTTTGTAAATTTTGTGGAAATTTATTAAAACTAATTTTGCTATCTTCTGACATATTATGTACTCTACAACGTACCAAAAATAATAGTAAAACACCATTAAACGTACCTTTTATCCAAATATTTTTTACATAAAATACAGTGTTAGACAAATTTTAATTTAAAAAATAAACAAATTATTACAAATTAATATCAAAAGAAAGGTTCATCTGCTAGATTTGTTAAACTGTATAGCTATATATTTCGTAAGTTTTGAGAAAACTGTATTTAATTTTGATACAAATATATATTATATATATCTTATGATCACACATCTACATTGGATGTTGCTCTTTTTTCAATTTTTACTGGATTATAATTATTAAATGTAGCACATAAATACCGTACAACAGTATGCTTATTTCAAAATTCAAAAAACAATAATTCGTACAGAGACTACTTTAAGGGTCACAGCCAGAACTATTACAAAACACTATCCTTTTGTTTACACGTCCTTGTCTGGTAGACATTGACAGTTTAAGTTTTGGGGAGAATTCATGCTATAGTTTTTTATGTGTGTTAATTTTAAGTGTAATTCCATCACCATGGCAATACTAATAATTGTGAATAATACTTACGGTTTCACAGTCACACTTGATAGACAATGACATCAAATTGGCAGTTAATAGTGTTACATAACAATTTTATGACCAATGATTGCAAATCATATAACAAGATGGGGATATTGTCTTTTGGTATGGGAACTGCCATTATCCTGTTCTGCTTATATTGATAATGTCAGCGGTCTATTTCATATTTGTGTGAGTCAGAACTGGGATAAAACTAATGTGTTATATTGTTCTATTGTTGTGCATTTATAATGATACTATTGAGAAATCATGCATGCGGCAATGACTAACTGCTCTTCAATAAAATCATGAATGTCTATCCTTTCAATACCAAAATATTTATACCGTTTAAAAACAAAAGTATTAAGTAGATTTTCTGTTTGGTTTTAAATAATTAAAGTATTATCAAATTTTGTACAAAAGTCAGCATTAATAATTACATATACATTACTCGCTATCGCTGAGGAATTTTGTCAAGAAATGAATGGTGACAAGAATTTATTGCGAAGGATGTCTGAGCGAACATGGCGTAGAATTGAACTAGCTGTCGAGTTGGATGGTCAGCAAGTTGATCCTTATGACATTTGATTGTTTGTGATGTTGTTATGCTCATTAACTCATTTTCTTCTCAAATCATTTGTGTTGTAATTATAATAAAATGAATTATTATTAGATTTACACCCCACTTCTGGAACTACCTGTATATACAAATTTAGATAATTGAGAAAATATAATAACCTCGATTCGAAAAGTATTACATCTTATGCAGATAGAAAGATCATTAAACTTAGTGCATTATGTATTTCACACAAATCTTGTGATCAAGTTCAACTGCGTCGTTTATATTTCAGTCATGTTATTTGTCATATTTTTAAATTAAATATAATAGCAACCTAGTTTTGACACAGCTAAAACCCAGAAGAATAAAAACTGTTATTAAAACTAAAACTTATATATAATAAAAATAACATTTAATCACAAATAGGAATATAACAATATTGAGGTAAAGTTAAATATTTCATTTGGACACTTTCTTGTTGATAAAACACAATTACATAATATTTTGAAATGCATGTTCTGTATTGATAAGATTTGTGTTTAAACAACATAATATGTAAGTTAAATAAATCAATACAATTGGATATTTCTTAGATAAAGATAGATTTTCTATAATGAAGCCCTTAGTGTGAATCGTAATGAATCATAATGAAGCGTATTAGAAGACCTTTTTATTTCTAATATTGCTAGGTGAGAAGAGTATTAACTAAGTTTGGTAATTAATACAAACTTACCGAAATATATTCATTGTCATTTGTTGTGAATTAATTATGACTTTTGTAAACTAATATGTACATATTCATCACTTTTTGTGAGGAATTAAATTATATTAATTGCTTAGTAGTGAATATTTCATAGTATAAATATACATATTTAATTAAAAATTGTTCTTTTTGCATTTATAATGTTACAAACATCTGTGTATACTATCCAAGTAATCCATATTCCAATAATTATAAATATTCAACTTATTCAGCAAGCATTAAGTTAATTAAAATTTAAATAATATTATCAAATCTTTGTGCAGATATTTTAAATACTTATTAACTACATTTTAATATTATTCTTTGAAAATTGTATGAAAATACAAGAACTTTATTATTAATTCAATACTTAATTTTTCTAATCATTGGAAAATGTTATTGTGGGCTTTGTGGAATAAAGTATGTGGAGTTTGTGTCATCGGTGTAAGTTTAATGGAGAAGACGACATGTTTTAGTCAAGTTGTGGCTCGGGAGACACACAGAAAACATGTCTATTTATAGTAAATTGTAACAAATATATTTCTTTAAAACGTTGGTATTGTAAATCTGTTGTACTATAATTACCATCTCAACCCACTCATGATTACACATATGCGAGTGAACTACATACAAATATAATGGAAGGTGACTCTCAAATGTAATGCTCATTAATGAAATATATAGTAGGCATATTATGTAGAATATAATTTTATTTTGATGTATATCTTGGTATAGTAACTGGATTAAGAATATTTAGGATAAACAATTTACATACAAACACGACATCTTGTTAAATTGTTTGTCTATATAGGAAAACTCGAAATATTTATATTTTTACAAATTAAAAACAATTTCTGATAGAAAATTAAACAGCCCCAAATAAAGCTTTGGGTTATGCTTATAAATATCTAAGCTACTTGATAAATATAATTTTTTGAGGATGTTTTCATTTTTAGTATATTCAAAACCTCCAAAATACACAATGTAAGAAACATCTTTTTGGCATATATACAAAAATTGCAGTATAAATTATATTGTTATTTTATTTGCAATTATTTTCCTTCATTTATAATAAAATATTATGTTTCGCATTTGCAATTTAACAGGTATAATAAAGTCTCAGAAATAAAATTAAATCTTTTATTTACAGTAAAAATTCAGATTATTATAAAAAATAAAAATATTTTTAAATACCACAATATTCAATCTTAATTAATATCTATTTAATTAGATAGATGGGGTATTGTTTATATGGTTAACTATTTTATTATAATTAACATAAATACATACACGCCAAATTATTATATGAAAATAAATATATAATTAAAACAAAAAAATCACAGAACTTTTTAACTTACTCTGCCGGCTTCGTATGAGTCTCCTTGATAATCACCGCCAGACGTTTGCGATCTCAATCCACTAGAGGTTGTAGCGGTTGTCGTTGTAACATTTGTTCGCGAATACCGCTTTGTCCCTTGCGGATTCCGTTCGTGTCTTTGCGAACTGTAATCCGATTCGTAGCGACGTACACTCCCGTTGTTCAAGGCCTCACTGATCCCCTCCTTTCCTCCCTCCTGATTCTCTTCCTCTTCATCCTGATGCCCCTTCGAGATGGCCTCATCGTACTCCATCACCTCGTCGTCAATTGTTATTTCCGAACATAAACCCGCCTCCAGATCTTCCTCCGTTACCCCCCTGTTTGCATTAGAATTCCCACTAACACCCCTTTCAGCTACAGTAGCCATACGAGTCTAAGGGAGCGAGTTTTTCCCTCAGCAGCAACTCCAATAAAAAATCACTCAAGTAGATCAATAATCAATAAGATTATTTACTGACCAATCACTGGGAACCGATGCTGTTGGTTAAGTTACGATTCCCTCCGAATCTTTCCTTTCACTCTGAGGCTAGTTGCTCGATGCTGTAAAGATTCACAATATATACCGAGGGGTTGACTACGAGAATGTCAGTAACATAAACTATATTATTAGACAACATCAATGGCGGTTGTGTTTGTTGTATTTTAGAAGCTCGTGATGATTTCTACTTGGTTTTATTCTTTACAGTTCAAGTGTTGATTTTAGTAACATCAACCAAAATAAGACAACAGAACTTCACATTTGGTCAGAATTTTGTGTACACGTTATTAATAATATATTGTATTTATAAATGTTGTAAATCTATGAGTTACCATTTACACGTGCCCGATGCAGCAAACAACAACTGAAGTCAACAACAAGAGATGGGTGGGACGTCGCCGATGAAAGAGGAGATTACGGCAGCTGACTCGTACAGGTGGATATCTTGAGTTGCAAAAGGGTAGACAGTACTACTAGTAATAGCGATGTGTTGTAATTAATTCCTCTCAGAATTTATAAAATGTTGTTTTGTGGCTTCCGTCACAGAAATTGAACTGAATAGAGGTTAAGAGTCAGCTGACAGGCCCCAGATAATATCTTACACACAGCCAGAGCTTAGGTTCACCTCAAGTAAGATACATACATAGTATATAATGTATGTTTAGACACACACCCACAGGAGGTTGTATAATGTATACTACAGTCTAAAACTCTCTTTTCTGTGCGATAATATGGCGCAGGGAGGTAGGAAGGGAGAGAGTTGTCTTAACCTAAACCTTAGCTATCGATTAGCAAGTTATTCAGTCACCCTCGCCCTCCTCCATTCTCTATATTACGGCGCACAGTTTCTCTCTCTCTCTCTCATTGAACACATCTCCAAGAGTTAGGCAATCAACCCCCTCCCTTCTCCCCTTTCATCTTATTTCCATGACTTCCATATCATTCGACTCAGACTGCCATTGCAACGTTCTTTCATTTCATTAGAGGTGTGTATTATTATACGGGGATACTACCAGCATTGCCTGCTTACTAATATTCCAGCTGTTTGGGATAACTTATCAGCTGTACTACTTCATTTGTGCAAGATATTCTTACAACTATAACCTACTACTAAACAATGCTAAAGTAGTCTAACCAATATTACTAATAATAAAAAAGTAGTTACTTGAATTATTTTGTTAATCTGGTTAGGAATATTCAGTACGTACCACTGAATTAAAATATATTTCAACAAATATTATTTTAAACCCAATAGGTTTTGATTTATAACAATTTGAACAATAGATCAAAAATCAAAATGGTACAATACAAGGAGTTTTGATGATTAAAGTATTTGAGACTGATTAAATATTTTTTAGAAATTATATAATGTTGTAGTATATTATTTACAAACTGTTAATAACTAAAAATTAAATATTACCTTTTTACATTAATATAAAAGGTATTAGCAAAGTTGACACTAATTACTAGCATTCTATATAATATTGTTTAATATTTTGATTTTGCATAATTTATTTACAATAAATAATAGCTTGAAAAAAATAAGAAAAATGTATATATATATATGTATGAATATTATTAGTTATAAATAACTAATAGTGTCGGCCGCACCCGGAAATTTATATTGATACAAATGGACTTAATCCTT
>JAYRBW010111991.1:0-18034 GCA_036023295.1 Invenusta paracnida
GGAGGAGGAGGGGGGAGGAAGGGGGGGGAGGAGTGATGGTTGAGTTAGCATCATGAAAGGTAAAACATCATATATAAAAGACAATAAAAGAATAAAAGAGTTTTAATCGGAAACCACTAAAAGCTGCACTACCCCCAAATTGAACAATGTATGTAGGTATATCTCTAAAAATGAAAGATAACGTCGACCTTTGTCGATAGAGGAGAAATCTAAACTTGATAACTGTAATCGTATACATCGTCTATACAGATATCTACATAGATATAAAAAGTGGAATATTGGAATCTCTATTGAAAAAAAAAAAAACACAAAAAAAGTTTTTTTGGTAGAATGCAGGGGTCAGTGAATTGAAAATCGTGCTGCGCTCGGGTTGTTTATAAGATAACAACAAAAAATGGTATGCTGCTCATAGCCACATAACCTACATACTGTAAAGGAATGAAGTTTTAGAGTAGGATAATGTTTTATATGTCGTACCTGTAGTCTCTAGTTAAAAGCTCGAAAGAGACGCCACTGAATGGAATATTGTTATCACATGACAGATAATATATTATACATACATATATAGAGTCCTCTAATTTAGTCTGGTGAAGATGAGAGAAGATGTATCGTGTGAATAAATCAAGAGAATTTGGACATTGAAATAAATTGGGAAACACTTGAATCACTAAAATGCCGGAAAATATGTCGACATACATAAACCAATTTCTAGTTATACAAGTAAGAATTGTGCTAACTATTTTCTGGAATATTTTCGGTACATTTGTTATAAACAATTTGTCAAACCTCTTAACATAAACATTTTATATTCTAAGACTGTATTTTCAATAAATATGTATTCCATAAGCCAGACGTAACTGATATTTCGGTTAATTACTGATTATAGTTAATATATTTTAGAACTGTCCTCTGTCATCCATTTTGTTTTTTATTTTTTTTATTGTTGTATGTATAAATAAACAACTTTACATTAAGTTAATACAAATTTAAAAACCGTCCGTTTGGTCATAAAATTAATTTCCTTTTATCCACAAAATTGAACACAGTAGAGAAATCACATTATATTATTTGAACCATCTGCATGAACTATATAATTATTGGTGCATATTAATTATTAACGTCTTAATGATTTTTCAAAATAATAATAGTTTTTCCAGTTATACAAATAAAATCATGAAATGTACATCTGTATTTCTTAAAATAGTTTAATGTTGTAATATATTTCTTAAATTGTAGATAAATAAAAATAGTCAGAATAGATGTAATGGAGTATACAACAAGTAAGTTATACATTTTAAAAGTTTTTAACACATAAGTTATAACAAAATTAGAAAATGATAATGTTTGAATTATTTGAAAACAAAATTTTACAATCAGTAGCTTCAACTAAATGTGTAACTGGGACACATCGAATCAGCTGTGATAGCTGCATCAGAGAAGGTTACAAATCGAAATATTGTTGTCTAACTTTAGTGGCAAAATAACATTTACAAATACTTGTAATATGGTTGGTTCATGATTATAAAAAACATATTTACATTTATAATTGCTTTATTTAGAGGAATGCAAATAATCATTTTTGACTCTAGGTATGTATGTATACTGGGACAATAAAGCTATAATCCAAAGAATACACATTATTAAAATTTGTTTCTTAGGTATAAGCTTTGAGTTTAAAAGTTAAATTTTATAACATAACATTTTTCAAGTAAATATTAATTATTATTCTACAGTAATAAATAAATGTTCTCTGTAGTTCATCTATCACATTCTGTTATCAAGAAAAGTGGACATTTGATAGGGATAGAACTCTAAATCATAGCATACACAATCAAACGTCAATTCCTCTTTTGAACAAGATAACTATATAAGAAACTAGACCGCATGGTTTCGATTCAATAAATCCAAGTTCAAACGGTTATGGAAAATTGGACAGAACTTTGCGTCAGAAAAACAACTGATTAAAAGATTTCCTCAACAGATAAAGATGTAATTCTATACTGTGACGCCGTATTGTGGCTGGCAGTCAGTCAGTCTTTACTTCGAATTTGGCCAGATAAAAATAAACGATTTGATGGATCACATGTTACTCTGAACTCCCGTGTTTTGATTTGTTTTCTCATTGGAACAATTTATTTTCATTTTGTTAGGCGAGAGGGAAGGGTTTGAGATGTGGATTAATTTGGTCAATATTTTAGACACCCCCCACCCTAACAAAAAGTCCTGTCTTTCTCCATTCTCCGCTCACTTTGTGTTTATTATCAGTGATTTTTGAAAGCTGCAGATTGTAATGGCTATCCCCGATTTTGCTGCATTGTTTTATTTCTTTTGTGTATATATGTTGGTTTACGCGCGCGGGGAACAATTTTAATTCCATTATTTAAGAAATTGGAGAATATTGTTCAAATAATATGTATTGCAAAATATTGTAGTGTATATAAAACCATACTGTTGCATTTAATTATGTAGATAAAAATGAAACATTGATGCTTATACAATGTTAAGTGTATGCAAAAGATTATCGCATACGTATTATATTATAATAATCAAGTTATTATATTTTATTTTTTAGCACATAATATATAAATAAGTTAGTTCAATTGTGCTTTAACCATAAAATCAAATCGCACAGGAAATAAAATGTGGTACCTATGCCTGGAACTTCATTTCGATATACTTATTTTTATTACAAAGATCAAATTATAAATTACAAATTACAAAATATGTCAAATAGTATGTAATATTCTGTTTTTATTAATATATTTTAAAATTTAGCATGTTATTTAAAATTTGAACCACTGAAATGTACACTGATACTTCTGATAGTGTGCAAAATGTTAGCTTATGCATAAATACTTGCTTCAATTATATTTTTGCTTAATATGAATGTAAATCAAATCCAAAGAACTAATTGTAAGTCAAATAATATATTTGAAGTGCACTGTACGATTATTGTATATGAAAAGTGTAAGAATGTCATTTTAACTTACGTTTTAATTTAGTCATGCGCTTTATATAATATATAAAAAACCCATATACTATATATATGAACTTGTTTTCAGGGTTATACGTTCTAATTAAATAGAAACTTTTCCATTCTACTGTTAAACATTTGTATGTCCTTCTTAATAATTAAAAAATATGACATTACATATTATATTCAAAAAGAAATGTAATTAGACCTGTCAAGATTGTTTGCATTAATGTAGAATTTGTCTTTTTAAAGATAAAAATAAATATTACAAATGTTGCCAAGTTTAAAGGATTACTATAACATATAAATGGCTCAACTAGTTCCACATTTGCAAACAGGTATTTGAATATATATGGAAGACCCTACCGTGCGAGGAAGTCTTATCGTAGCATCTTTTATGTATGTTTCATTATGTGACAAATACTTTATATGTCAAAAAATACAGGAATCTAACTTGATTCTAATCAATTCTTAAGTGTATTCAAGTTATAGACATTAATACGTCTACATTCATGGCAGTTCTACTTTGACAGCTGATTTGTTTGTACATTATGCAACAGAAATAATGACTTCTTACAGATTGTAGATAGAATTTATATAGACTGTACAAAGGACTGCTGACTTGAATTTATAAAATGAGATTCCGTAGAATTTTGTTTTGCTAATACGTATATGTACATATTATTCCAGTGTATTCCAGTATAATATATATTATCGTTTTAATACTAAAGAAATATTCAAAAATATAAGTATAATAAGAAATATATTATAATAAAAGTAAGTATTACTTTCGATTACAAATATACTCACATCGTTTATAACTGTACAATACACTGTACAATTATTCAGTGTCTCACAAACTTGGCTTTTTCCATTTTCTATTTCCTCTTTTGATGCTTGCATTTTAATGCTTTACTTGGAGGCACAATGAGGAATTAAGGGGCGGTATAATATAAACATTTCTCTGGAATGATATAAAAGTACATATTATGGGTCAAATGAATACAACGTTTTATGAAATGAATTAAAACTGAATTTTTTGGCGATTTGTGTGGACTTATGTATTTTGTTTCGGTGCTTTTTAAAAGTGGCATAAAAATAAGCCAAATGCTATTTATATAAAGTGAAACTTTAGCTAATACCTTTTTCTGTTTTTAGAATGATTTAATAACATAATTTGATCCAGGTAAATTATATTACTTTATAGTCTTGGTACTTCGAATTATTGCTGGATGTATTTTGATGATATATGGTCTAAATGATACAATTATTACAACTGTGTTATTAAATAATCAGATCAACAGAATACAATATAGATATAATCATTGTACTTATATCAATACATAATTCTCTGTCTAATATGTTTTTCTAGATATTTAAGGATTATTTATATTTAAATATGATCAAAAATACAACGTTTAATGGCTTCCTTATATTTATTTATAAATATATATATATTGAAATGAAAAAACTGGATCTTACCCGAATTATTGTTATATGTTATAATTATTTATAGTCAAAACATTATAATATGTATAAAGAAAATAAGTAGATAATACTAATGTTTATACATTCCGACTGAATTTATTCTAACAAAAATATGAAATGTGTAATTAATATGATAATTTATAAGCTAAGCACATACATATATTATGTATAGGTATATCAGTGGGATTTTCATTAATAGGATTACCACAAACATGACAAGATATTCTTGTGTGAACCTTTTATGATATTAAAACTCAAATATTAAGCTCCAATATTTCCTAATTATAATATTCTATTATGTCATTATTTTGCAGTAGATGTGGAGAGCATAATAGACCCAATAATCAACTATTAATCGAGATGAATTTAGTATAAGTTTAAAACATTTAAACATATATTTGTAATATAATTCACAAATGGAAATTCTGTGAAAACATTGATCTAGCTGATTTAAAGTTTCTTAATTTACGGTTTATATATACATACATATATGCAATATAGAACTTATTTTATAAGAATACAACAATACACATACATTCTAACTTTAGAGTTGCTATATGTATGAAATTTATGAGACCCTATAACCTTTGCAAAAGAATGACTCTCCTACTGGCCAACAAGCCCAACAGAGCTGTCGTTGTATTTTGTGCAATGTAGGTATAATATATTTGCATAATGAAATTGCATTTTCTATACTTTATATACACTCTTTTGTCTGCCTGAAAAACGTATTTTAAATGTTTTCCGACTGATACTTCCAACAAAGTCTTTCAGATAAGCGGGCGTCGTACCTGTCAGACTAATCCAACTAAAAGTTCCCAAACATTAGAATTGCATGGCATTATCGATTTATATAATTTATTATATTATATTATCTTTACATTCACCGAAGTATAGTCCAATTTCCATTTTCCTTATATAAACTTATAAGCAGTATATTTGGTTCATTAAATATTGTTTTGTAATATGCTTCAATCGATGGCTAAATAATTATTTAACATGACATCGTGTAAATAAAGAATTTAATCAATGACAGTTTTTGGTGCAAACTAATTATTTTACAAGCAGCTCTTACTTGTAGTTGACATTGCGAAATAGTTTACAAGAAGTTATGTAACATATATATCATAATGACGAATCGGGAAATTTGAGTTATAGTTAGATATCAGTTATTTTTGAAATTGTGTCATTTAAAACAAATTATTATAGAATAGTTTATATATAAAAAAAGTATGGTAATTATTTTACTGTTTATTAATAACGTATATTGTGTTATTATTGATTGTAAATAGAAACGGATTTAATGCAGAACTTATTCAATCTTCTACAAAATAAATGATTCTTTCAACGAATGTTATAAAAGCCATCAATGATTGTATTGATTCCTAATCAAAGAATAAATGCTATAATATATATATATTCATATACAAAGTTTTTAATAAATTTATATATGTGTATTATTTGTTTGTAAATTTATTTATTTTAAGTTTATTAGTTTTTTAGTTTATTGATTGGTTGACTGATTTATTATTTATTATTAATTTTTTACTTATTTTCCATTCTGAACAACCATAAAGTATATAAAGATATATATATATAATATATGAACATAGGACTAAGATAATTAGCTAAGTTATTTTAAAATCCAATAAATAATATATATATATATGGAATTTGTTAAGTTTGTGCATTACAATTTAATCTTAAGTGTGCTCGTATGTATAATTGGTTCACATAATGTCATACTTTATATTTTAACAAACTTTTACATATGCCAAACAAAAAGTATTGTAAATAAATATCAATACATATATACCATATACCAGTATAATAGGTATATAAACTGTAGTTGCCGATATTTCAATTAATTATAACCAATACATAGCATAGTTAGTTATCAATAACATTTTTCTTACCTTAATATTCATCAATTCAGTTATTTATGCCAGTGCAATGAATGTATCAGTGTTTATCATTTTTGAAGCCCCCTATGTGCAAAAATATTATTTATACCTCTTCTACTTCAAATGAGAATATGGAAGATAATCCATTTCACTTACACTAATAATTAAATAAATATCAACTAGTAATTAGTTAGTCTATACGAAAATTAAGATGACATATTTCCCCTCATTTCTAATTAAAGGATATTTATATCTCCAGACGACAGTATTTCAGTTGTGTTAACACGAAAGTCGTATTTCACGTTTAAAAATGTAAACATCTTTGGACAGATGTTGAAGTTTTTCCAAAATATCTGTATGTAAAAATCAATTCCCAACATACTGTGTGATGCGCTGGTTCGCTATATTAACTTAACAGCGATGTTGAACACTTACAGAATATTCTCAATTATATGTATAAATATATGGAAGCTTCACGAGGATAACAACATAACCTGTCTAGCTTGTAGGTGTTGTTCTCAACACAAAATTGTGAATTGGAGTAGTGACTGAAAATGGCAAACGACTTAAATATTGAAATCACAAATCGGACTAATTTAAAAACAAGTGCGCACTTATTAAAAGTTCGCCTTACACTGAATGCCTATCCTTTTTTATAGAATACACGAAAGCCTTTCTACTGACTCAAATGCCTGTTTTTCTACCGTTGTTACGTTGCCATGGAAATGCCATGTACACATCCTACTTCCTCTAAATA
Source organism: Invenusta paracnida (assembly GCA_036023295.1). Classification (NCBI taxonomy): domain Eukaryota; kingdom Metazoa; phylum Platyhelminthes; order Proseriata; family Coelogynoporidae; genus Invenusta; species Invenusta paracnida. The sequence goes on from JAYRBW010111991.1 coordinate 7,124, forward strand.
GTTCCCTAACTCTCCTACATACATAAAACCCCGCATTCTCGTATTTCTGACTAAATTAAATATGTATGCACTGGAAGGGCACATACATCCCTCTTGACATTAATGCTCGGTTCGGACGCGGAGATTTGAACTCAAATTCCTTTAATAAAACGTAGATTTGCATTGAATTTTTAAGCGTGGGAGCGTGCCGTATCTCACTGAAGATGGATATATCAGACGCAGGTTCATTAGGTACACCTTATCGGACATTTTAAAGGTTATTTTTTAAATATACCTACATATTTAGGCGTTCAAATACTTTAGAGAAATATTAAGCGTAGAGTAAATTTGTTTGCCAGTTGACGTTGAGACATACAGACCTTAGGTTAATTTAATACATAATGTATGGACTTTAGAGACGGGATATGAATAGTATATAATGACGGCAAGAAAACCAAAGCCATCACGAAATAAGAAACATGGAAAAATAGATTTCCACTTGAAATTAGCTTGAAATAGTGATTTTTGCTGAGTTCTAGATAGAAATGGTTTTAAATCTCAGGGATAGGTATACATATTTTAAACCAAAGCTTTGCGTATTTCCGTTTATAGAGCCCCGCCTCAATTATATTTATTACTTCAATTATGTAGTGGTAGTTTCGTGTTTTTATCCGTAACTTTTTAAGTTGGTTATTAAAAATTTAGATAAACACAAGTGCAGTAGCTTTGGTATAATCTGTCTAAATATATTGACAATGGTGTTACAAATAAAGATACAGCGTATCTCCTGTTGCTTTCGGCTGTCGAAAATATTAGTTTTGTTATCATTTTCATGACTAAACAAAACAATGAATAAACCACTGATTGGTAATTACTTTTTAATTTTGTAAGGACATAAACTTAATTTTAATACAAAGTTAAGTATTGCAAAATATGTATTAAACATATAATATTTCTTTTAACAACAATGAGAGATGAGTATCATGATACAGAATTCGAATTAAATTATTGCGTACAAATAACGTGTATAATAAACATCCAATTAAAAACATAAACACATTAATTATCAATATTTGTATCATATCATGCTATAATATACGATTAACATAATACAATAAATTTGTTAATAACTAGAAATAAATATACATACATGTACAGTTTAACGTGTTATTTTCATAAATAAATAATATGAGTAGTGTTGTAAAATATTTTCCGCGATAATAATGTTAAAGAGTATCCATATGCGTATTAATATGCAGATTGTTTTCATAAAATAAATCCCAATAATTTGAATTTTGGGATATACGGGGAGCGATCAAACTAAGTAACATATAATTAAGCTGAAATAGTATACTTTCAAATCAACTACACAGCAAAATATAACGAAGACAGCTTTAATTTCAACTCATACACAAATATGTAATATTGAATGAGTAGGAATAACAGATTGATGCCATAATTTGGCAGTATGTTTGGTTGGATGTTTGCAGCACAACATCCATTTTTATACTTATATGTCACTTAATTCATGTTTTTTTTATGTTTCTATCAACATTTTATGTTATATATTATCCTTTATGAGTGAAAGTTTTGTCATTTTGTATATATTACATTCTCTGAACTGTTACAGCATTTCCAAGCTATATTATTTTGTACAAAATAGTTTAAATGTTAGCATTTGTCGAAAGTGTCAAAAATGTTGGCCTTTTTATTTAAAGATTAGACAAATAATTTTGTTTCATATCTCTCGAATAATTTGTTAAAATATAGTTACTAAAATATAGTAATATTAATTTGTGGCAAAAATCTTAATTTACATATATCCTTTTTACAGTAGCATACTACTGATACTGATTATAAGTAGTACCTGAAATAAGTAGTGCTAAATGAATATTTCAAAATATAAATATATTAAATGTTTTAGTAAGCAATATCATGAAGTAATACAAATTTATTCTATTTATATTTAAAATATAATATCATTAAGGCTTATACTTTCGTGGTAATTAAATTCTAGAAAATGATCCTACATTTTCAACCACAATCTTACTTCTTCCAAACTTGCTACGCCATTATAATCAAATAGCCGATATATGTTCATATAACGTAAAACAATTATCTATGATGTAGAAATGGGAAAACAAATATTCTCACAATTACAATGGGAATATGATACCGCTTTTCCACCGACCAGAACTCGATCGATTGACAAGGAAGATATTCCAGTCATGATGGCAAGTCTCTTTTATATGAACTATATAAATATGAATTTTGTTAGAATTTCTAATTTAGTAGTTTTAGTGTTTGCACTGTAATCGTGAGAACCCTGGTTACATACTCTGAATGTCGAGCTCCACGAAAGAGTGAAATACCTATGAGATACACATTGCAGGGGTGTGCAGCACGGAGAGCATTGATCAGTACTGATAGTCTTTCATCGCAGTCTTCATGATGTCCATACACGGCCCCATAAGTCGTTCGAACGACTCGCGCTCCAAGTAAGCTACACGAACGGGGCCAACAGCGAACACGCTCGCCGATCGATTGGTGTTATCGATGAGGGCCGCCTCACCAAAATAATGGCCCTTTCCAAATTTAAAGATCTCCGTGGGTTCTGCACTAGTGCTGCCGGATTTGGGGGCCACAGTTCCTCTTACCTGAATAGAGGAAGGGGGGTTGTAGAAATCTATTAATTAATTAACATACATCTTTCAGTATTCTGCAGGTTATCCCTAATACAGAGTTCTGTGGTTTTTAATTAGAGGCAGAAATATTACTCACAAATAATTCCATGGTAAAGCGCATTTAATTGGCATGTTAACCGGCACGTATCTGTTTAGAAATTAATGTTACAAACTGTCTTGCTATTTTTATTGACTTATTATATTTATTTATATGTATTTTTTTATCTCGAATTAATGGAGGCATATTATGGATGCACGCAAATATGAAAAAATAACAGATTTGTTCCCGTTTAAGCATTGTCTTATTATTTTAATACATTTTTTTTAATTTAAAATGTCAAAACATTTTATACCATTAACTTGTTATATAAGAAATATCGAAGTTCAGTAATGTAATGCCTAAATATTTTAAGTTTATACAGTTTAAACTGTAATTGTAAGTTATAAAATATAATAAAATACAACTTATATTATAAAAGAAAAGTCCAATTTTAACAGTTTTTGAATATTGTTTTCATTTTATTATTATATTAACAATGAAATATCTAAATACATAGGTTAAAATAGATGTTATAAATATAATGCGACACAATTTAAGAAATACTACATCTGCATAACAAAATAGTATATTAAAGAAGATATCACTTGATAATGGACAGTTTAGACATTATGATAATTATGATCATACATTGTTAAATAATAAATAATGATTTTACTATGCAAAACATTATAAATATGTGTAATACACAAACATAAATGGCCGAATAAATATTACAATGAATTTAATAAAAGCCTCTACAAGTGACAATACCAAAATTTGTCTTCATTAAATATTAAATATGTTGTATTTGTAATCAATTACTGTGAAATACAACATTGTTTATGAACTGAAAGGAATAGGTATATATATATATACTAGTTTACTTTTTTGTGAATAAATGTGTCTGCACCGGACTGATACATGTATATTTAAAAAGTAAACTTTATTACATTTTGGCGTGTCTTACCAACTATACTACTGGAAGTATATATATAATCATTAAGCTGACTGAAACCATCATCTTTTAACCAGCCAATATGATTGACTCAATATAGCAGCGGTTACTATTATATACTACAATCAGAAGTACTAGCCTGTTTCAAACTACAGATTTACGGGTTTTAAGGCTAGGGCGCTAACCGCTTGACAACAGTCTCCATAAAATTGTGTGTACATATATGTAATTTCAAAATATATTTTAATAATTACGTATATACTTTCCGTAGCAGATGGTAAGACACGCGAAAATATAATAAAGTATACTTATTACATAGTTAACTATCAGATGTTTAATGCATTAGTATATTTATTGGGCATATTAGATACTTAGTATGCTTTATGAAATACGCATAATATGCATGAATAAGACAGTAAATATATACTTATTTATAGTATGAATCATATGTATAATAACATTTTGTGGAATAAAAGATGAATACTTCTGCAAATAAACGTATATATAACAGATATATACTACTATTCGCTTACATTGTATAAGTAAATTGTGCATATTTGTAATACGCAAGATCGAACTTATTGAGAAAATAGAGACATATTTTAAAGGAATTTAAAAGTTATAATAGGAATGTAATTTTACTCTAAGATCGACATATTCTGTAATGTAGAACACCGGATTCAGTCCTCCGCTAACACACTATAGTATAATATAGATTTAACACCACAAAGTAAAGAATAGATTAGAACATGTATTTTGTATGTCTACATTTAAGCTCGCTAGTGGCGTAGAATTCAGTTACAAAATCATTATTATTTCAGCGTGATATGTTATCTTTGCATATTATATATATTTAAATTATATACACAAGCATGCTTATTTTCTATAGATATATTTATTTAAAAAAATATATTTATCTTAAATCTATCTATCAATTAGTGCTTTGTTTTAGTTCAATAAAAAACAATGACAAATAATTTTTAAAAGCAGAGATAAAACTCTTTATGTACAATCAGATGTTTAACATTATTATACATAATGCAAAGCAATGAGTATTTTAAATACACATGACACCATAGAGTATATATGTACATCACTATATTTATCAATGATTATTCATTCAAAAATAAAGTGTTTTAGCATTAAATATATTAGTTATTTTTATTTAGAAAGTACGATAAAACGATATTTATATTAATATAATTACTCCCTTAGTATATTTCTCTTTCAGTTAAAATCATAATGCATAGACAGTGTAAATGTAGACAATATACAGATCAAAGTAATGATATTACATTTAAATATGACTGCCTCTTTCATCAGTACTGAAAAAGTTAAACTTTTACGTAGATAAATAGCATTACATACGCAGTAAAGCTATTAATACTTTATTATTTAAATATATTATTAGTATTATTTATACGAATATTATAGATAAAAACTTAGCTTCTAAAATATCATATTATAATTAATAACGATGGTAAATCTTTTCCTTCAAATAAATCTGCATTATGTTGTCACGAAAGAGCTTTTAAACCAGTTATAATATATATATACGATCATTCCAAATAGTTGGGAGACCATTATAATCTACACTTTTGAATACAGTCATCTAGATTTTAATGCATTGAAGATATAAAGACTATCCTTGGAACAATAACTATTCTTTCAAACTAAATTTAACTATTTTGTACACGAAATATGAATGAAAGAGTTGAATAAAAATACTACTGAGCATAAGGAAAACTAAAAATAGTATATCATCGCTAATGCATAACTTCGGTTAAAAACTAAAATATGAAAATATTTAACAGTATAGAAACAGAAATAACAAATGAATGCTAAGATAACAAAGCTCATAATAAATACAATATACTTCAACTAACTATAGTTGCGTTCAGTATAATATGGATATCATCTGAAAAGATAATATTTAGTATAATAAATAATGCTTCATAGAATTTAATAATGAGTACAACTTACAAACAACTTTTCTCAATACTAATAAATGAGATTACAGATCAGACATAAAACTGAGAATACGAAGATAGAGAGACTGACCTAATTACGCAGAAGAGTTATTAAGAATGGGTTGGATATATTTTAATATACAATGATTCTGTTATTGAAAGGACGAGAAAACCATTAGCAGTGTGTTAAATAGAAAAGTCATTAGTATTACAGGGACATTTCTACAATGAAAGGTGGTGTGAAGCAATAGCCGCGAATTTCTTGACAGTGAGCCATCTACTGAGATATTCTAGTAAAGAGATAGTGCTTCTAGTTTGACCAATGTAACACCACAATCTATCTCAGAACAAGTTAATTGGTCAATAATACTCGATTTTAAAGTAAGACTGAGGAGCACTATCTTTAAGTGTGGAACTATTTTGAATTGATTTAAAAGCTAGTTTAAACGGAAATGTTAGATTCTTGAATAAGCCTTTAATTTATATTTGAGAATTAGACTGAATGGCTACCGAATAAAAGAAAGACACAACTCTACAATTATCAGACTGGTTACTAATCGAACGTGGAAGCATCTTTTAAATTGAAAAACGAATTAACACATTACTTAAATAAACTCTATGAATTACGATCAAAGTTTAGAAAAATTAATGAGATCAGAGAGAAATAAGTTCCAGGAGAAGCAAACGCGATTCCTGGAAACCCATTCATAATAACTCTCTCACGCAAATTGGTTAGTCTTAGTTTTTCAATCTTTTCCAATCTCCCTTTTTTCGTGTTCTCAGTTTTATATTTGATATGTATTCACATATAAGTATTGTAGAAAATGTGTGTGTAAGTTGTACCCATTATTAACACCTACATATTAAGTATTATTTCTTTTTATTAATGTATTAAATATTATCTTTCCTGATAATGTTCGTATTATATGAATATATGACTAAACTATTTGAAATATATGTTATTCCTTTTACTTTAATTTTTTCAAAACAATTTAATTTAATTTACTTACTAAATATATTACTTACGTGCTAAATATACGTTATATCCTGAGTCAGCTTTATTCTATAGAGAATGTTCAACATTTAGAGTTTAATAAGTAAGTATATATATACATGTAATATTGTAAGCTTCTTATGTTTTCCATTTGAACATTATATATTTAATAAAGATTTACTATTATATTACAGAGAAATTCTATTCTCCAGTTTAAGAAAATACCTTATTAAATGTTCCCAATATATTCATTTCAATGTTGTATTTGTATTCAGTAAGTATAAATCTAACAGTATAGGTTTTATACAAGTATAAATATCAAATAACAATTCACCATTTCTTGGCATATGATCCTATCCATCGCAGTGTGTACCTATAATTATAATATTTTAGTTTGTGGATGAAATAATCCTTATTTATTTTAGTTTATTCAATTTCTAAATATTTGTTCGCTTAAAATATAATTATATTTAAAGCACAATGAATAACAACATAATTTAAGTGTTAATCCAAAATATATGTTTATTGTGATAATAAACACTATCATGTTAAATAATAGTTATAAAATGTTATCCTAATTTTGTTGAACTGTGCAACATATACGTAAGTCAAACCATGACTCCAAAGCACAATAAATGCTAAACTTGTTGACATTGCTTACGGTATTAAAACCTGGATCATAAATTCTCATCGAAAACGGCGCGACGTACTTGTCAAAACCTACTTCGAATAATGTTAGCTGCTTTTAGAACAAGTCCGCTACCACTCTTCCTACCTATTACGTATTTAATATATATATATATATATATGTACCTATTTATTAGTATTTATAAGTTAATACCTGTGCACATTAAATGCGTGTCAAACATGCTGAAAATTATAATATTTTAAGTTTAGGTAATGCTGTAATACCTACACACTCAAAAGCATGGTGTAAAAATTGATGTTGAAAATCTTCAACTTCGTGAGTCATAAAAATCAATAATAACCACAGTTCACTGACTGGCTATTCGCCAAAGGATGATGCCTAACTGGTTAGTTTATTAAATGGATAAGATGTGTAATATGGTGGGTTTCCACAATGATCGATTTTACATGACTCACAACATTTTATTAATGTAGCGAAAACTTCAGAAAACACCTTTTGATCAAAAGTAGCTATTTTTTAATGTTCAAATACTTATTATTATTATTATTTATAAATTGACTTTTTATAGGGAGTGTAATTCAGATTTAATATTTGAAAAAGTTAAATTACCTACCTACTTTGTTTGTGTTGTAAAAATTGTATTACTTAATTAATTATAACTTGAATGTGGAATATTGACACACAGTAGGTATGTGTAACCAAATATTTTTGTCTGTTATCAGTAATTGACAATTTTCAGGCATTCCTACTGCATTTAGTGTTATTTGTTAAAATTTTACCAGAGGTGGCATTACTTTATTTTAATAAACAAAGATTAGTTTTCTGTTTAAAATAGTGCAGCTATTTGAAGTTTGAAAAGTTAAATGGTGGTCTAAATTCATTCAAATTTAGAAACTAACTCCATTATTAATAAACATCTCACATGATAATTTTGCTGTAGGTATAAAGGCATAACTACTCAAGTCGCAATTATAATAAAACTGTGTTTTACACCAAATAATATGTTTTTTAGTATGTTGTACATCTACCTGCTAAATATTATCTAACAATTTTAAAATAATTTTGATGTTATTAATGAAACAAAACTACAAAACCACTGAAGTTGTTCGTAATTTGATGATTTACAACAGCAAAATCACTTCCAAGTTGTTTGACCTTATTTGATTGGCTTAAAGCAATCATGTTTGCAACGGCAAAACCACTCAAGGTTTGGACGTATCTGAATATTATAGAATAAACGGCAAAACTGCTCAAGTCGCTGTGTGTTGCATGAGTAAGCAGAAAATGTACACTATAAAGCATTACAATTCAGATAGCAACTTGGAAAACCAATATATATATATATATAGCGAAATTTGTTTAATTATTTTGAGAAGTTATATACAATCTTAAGTTTTTATACTGCTTCATATATATATATGTATATATACAAGTCTTTCTACAGTAACATGTAATATTACGTATAGAAATATAAAGTTAAGACTGTTTTTCAAAAAGATTTTTATTATTTTATAATATAACATACATGTTGTAAATCTTTTTCAATGGTTGTAATTAATTGAAGGAGTGGAATAAATGGAATAATTTGCCATAATACATGTGTGGCATACATACTACTATGTGTTTTTTCGCATTCCATGATATAGCGAATTATATAGCATCTTAAATGTTCAAAGAGTTGGATACACAGTCCTCCATGCATCTACTTCTTAGTTAAATAAGTCTCTATTTCATACCTATTATAAGTTTCCAGTGATGTAATATTTATAATACGTTAATCAACCTTATGTGAATCTGTTTACATAATGGCGGTTTTCAGTCGTGTAGTATATTATAACGTGTTTTAACACCCTAGTGTTTATTTAAAGGCTGTTTCTGTTTTCATAAACTAGTGATATGTTCAGCAACACTAAGTGTACCTCCTACTGGGAGTAAATGGATTATATCCTATAGTATACCCAAATATAATATTTTGGAGAGGTAAATTCGATTTATTTAGCTAATATTGACTGACGCGTCTTTAAGTTATAGTGGGCTAATCATCATTAGTAGGTACCTTTTTATAAATAGTTAAAAATACATATTTAAAAATACTCATTCTTGTTTCACACATTAAACGGGTAAATTTCTAAATGTCTTAATTATACTATAAGAAACAACAGTAATAACAATTGTTTAAAATAATAAAAAAAATGTACATTCAAGAATGTATTTTCGCCGACCGCGACCTGGACAACATTGTCAGACACAAATAATATCTAAATTGCTGCCTTATTAAATACCTTGATCAACAACTAAGTGAAAATCGAAGAATTCGTATTAATCTGATAAATATACTTTTATTATCTATAAAATATCTTTATACATAGGTATGAAATAAACCAACAGTAGATAATTGACATTTTATATTTGAAAACGTCATTTACTTTACTTATGTGTGGTAACAAATATATTACTCAATTAATTATTCTAGTGTGTAACACCCCGTAAAGCCATATAAGCCGGTTCTTCAAGCCAAAATGCTCCATCCACATGGTCAAGTCGGTTTGTCAAGCCAAATAGCTCCGTCCACACGGTCAAGTCGGTTCTTCAAGCCAAAATGCTCCGTCCACACGGTCAAGTCGGTTCTTCAAGCCAAAATGCTCCGTCCACACGGTCAAGTCGGTTATTCAAGCCAAAATGCTCCGTCGACACGGTCAAGCCGGTTCGTCAAGCCAAATAGCTCCGTCCACACGGTCAAGTCGGTTCGTCAAGCCAAATAGCTCCGTCCACACGGTCAAGCTGGCGCATAATCAAGCCGGTTTGTCAAGCTAAAATGCCCCGTCCACACGGTCAAGCCGGTGCATAATCAAGCCAAAACGCCCCATCTACACGGTCAAGCCGGTGCATAATCAAGCCAAAACGCTCCGTCCATAGGGTCAAGCCGGTGCATAATCAAGCCAAAACGCTCCGTCCATAGGGTCAAGCCGGTGCATATTCAAGCCAAAACGCTCCGTCCATAGGGTCAAGCCGGCGCATAATCAAGCCAAAACGCCCCGTTCATACGGTCAAGCCGGTGCATAATCAAGCCAAAACGCCCCGTCCACACGATCAAGCCGGCGCATAATCAAGCCGGATCGGTAAACATATCGATTGGCTTGATGGCTTGGCTTACTAAATACTCGGCTAACAAAATGCAATAGTTTGGCAAACAAAACGTTCTGGTCCGAAATGATTAAACTTGTTAAACATCAAGCCACAATTTTATTGGTTATTAAACTTCAAGCCACGATTTTATTGGTTTTAAAATGCAACACGTGATCATTTTGCAAACGTGTGACTGAAGATTTTATCGAATATATTATTATATTATTTTTTTTTGTTATACAATACGCATAATTATTTTTTCATCAACCCAACTTGCGGCTTGACCGTGTGGACACAACATTTTGTTTGACTGTGTGTATACGGGGCATAAGTCTAAGCTATAACTAATTGATGTTCTCTTTTCAGGTTTTCTACTGCATTTACTGTTATTTGTTAACCCTAAGACTACTGAGATCTAGAAAAACTTAAGACTACTGAGGGGTGATCAATTGATCACCTTTAATACATTTTAAATGAATCATTATACAAAGTTAATTACTGATTCATCAAAGGG
>JAYRBW010112002.1:0-18034 GCA_036023295.1 Invenusta paracnida
AACGGATAATATAACGGATCCAACAGTCACAATATTTGTCATCCGTTATATTATCCGTGAGATTTTTTAGTGTGTATCTTATAAGATGTATTTATTTTTCTTTATATTTTCCACAGCAATCCGTGCTGAACTCCATGCATAAATACATCCCCCGACTCCACATTGTGCGTGCTGACGATCTACACAAAGTCAACTTCTGCGAGTTCGTCACCTTTGTCTTTGACGAAACGGAATTCATCGCAGTCACCGCCTACCAGAATGAACAGGTCAGCTATGCTAAGAATAAAATAGATTTCATTTTGCTCATGAGGTAAACAGAAATTCATAGATTCAATCATTATGTTTTCCTCGTGGAATTATTTTCATAGTATTGTAATATTATTGAGTAACCATGGGCGGCTGGTATAATACAAATTAGTTTAGAATATTTCTTATATATTAATGTTAACATGTGTTTTTTGCCCATGATAGGTATATTTACGTATAAAAGAGGTGATTATAAGAATTAGTAGACTTCCGGACTGAAAGGTTTACTGTCCTTCCGAAGCTTTTTGTACGTGTTTGACCACTACTTTCCGAAGTGCCGGTCATGGTATAAACATGGGTGTGCACGAAGACCTATGGTCAACATTGAATTTACACACTATGTGAATTTAGCTAGCGACTCTATTGACACGGTCTTAGAAAAGACTAGGACAGTCTTATTGCCGGATCTTCCATTGCCCCTTGTCCATTTATTTGGCGAAAGAAGTAGAACGAACGGTGCTAGAATCTGCACGCATAGCGCCTTGAGTTCCGCTTCCTTTTCCACCCCTCTATAACTGCTTGTACTGCCACCTTATAGTATAACATAATATGTATGTATTCTGCTTTCTTTCTTATGTACATATTATACACGCTTTTGTTTCTTGTGAATTTCTTGTTTATTATATATCTCGTAGTAGAATATTTCCCATTGTGGTAACAAAGTTCCTGTAAGTTAAAATATTTTTTAGAATATCGTGTTTTTTAGACTTTTTAATTTAATTTTATCCATTATTATAAAACTTATATGAATACTATTCTGCCATTTATGTATATGGTATGGTTTTAAATAATTATATAACTACTTTACATTCGGAGCGTAAATTTAGACCATATAGTATGAATGCATTTTACAATTTTTCAAGCCTAACTGAACTGCCATGTCAAATTTATATTTTTAATAGAGTAATTTAATCAAATTTGAATTTTGCGAATACATAATTTTTAGGGTATAAACATTCAATAACTATACAGTTGAATTAGGTTGAATAAATTTAAATTGAATTAAAAGAAGTAAAATATTTACCACTTAATATTTTTAATATCTTAATTATAAATAATTTCATTCTTTCTAGATTGATAATATTTTGGCTAGACGCTGCATGGTTTATTATGATGTGATACGGTTGTGTTGCAAGGGTTTTATCTCTTATATTTAGTTACCTCAATTTAAATAGGGAACGTGTAACGATCTCGACAAACATCTTGATATATTATCTTAAGTCTTGAAAGCAGCGTGATATATATTATAAATAAACTGATAAGATAAAGGCATATAAGACACCCATAGAGCATGGTTGTTCATTATCCGCATGAAATCCTGACTTCTCAGTAGGAGCAAGGACCTCCTATTGGGGACTCATTTTCTTCGTGGATCTTTGACATTCGATTCTCTCAATGGATGACAGTAATTGGCTGTACCTGCAAGCGTCGGACAGAAAAGCCTTCTGTTCCTGACCAAAACCTCTCCATACACCTCAGTTATCCTGTACACTGTCCGTCGCCCACTCTTGTAGTCGACAATTATCGCGTGTTCCGTATCAGACCCCTGAGCTCTTTTTATCAGACAATGGTTTATAATAATCTTTTCTTTGAAATTTTGAGAAATTTTGAAGTGTTGCAGGTTTTCTTTAATATAATAGTCACTCACGTATACCTTCATTATTAAAACTGATTTTCATTTTAGATATTTCGTCTATTTTTTGTAGTTTTTTTTCTATTGTTAATATTCTTTCTTTTTATTTCTTCAGATTACACAACTGAAAATCGATAACAATCCTTTTGCAAAAGGATTTCGCGACAATGGAAGTGGTCGTCGTGAGAAAAAGTGAGTCAAGTAATTTGTTGTCTCAATAAAATAATTACACTCTTCTATAAATTTATTTGCAGTGTAAATTTTAGATCAAATACAGAATTTGTTTCATTTTTGTTTTAGCGTTATTTTTTAAAACTATATAATTACAAGTAATACATTTTCATGCAGATAATTTGATATTTCATGCTTCTTAAAAATGTGAAAGAAACTCTCTTGACGCAACATCTTTGAGAGACTTATATATGTGACAATTTAATATCTAGCTTATGCCGTTCGTGTTCGTCTGGCTCTCGTACATTTGACACGTTAACCGCTTATATATAAAAATTGTCTTATTTACATACTCACTCTATTTAAAACAATTGAAAGAAAAGGCAGTCTGTAGGCATGATGTATACATATATCGTTCTTCACAAATTTTCTTCGAAATATTTGAATGCATCGCATTGTATTATTATCTATCGTCCAAAACAAAAAAATATTTCCATCTTTAACGAGTTTCAACGTAAGTGGAGGAACAGTATATAGCTACATATATACACTCAACCTTCTGGGGAAGAAATCGGAGTCGCGTTAGCTCCTGCACGGATATTCAACTCCGCCACGCGTAATCTTTCCTTTTTCTCGCATAAGACGCCAAATCTCATCGGTGTCGTTTTCTTGAGGATTTCGCGCGGCTTTGGTTTGAGTGTGTCGAATTTTTCCCCATGGAATTCGGAGTACAATTACACGCATTATGTGTAAATGTACCTAGCTTTCTATCTTTTCATGTTTTAATTTAATTGAAAAATATCTGTAAATAGTCTTTTGTAACGTCTATATTGAGTTTTGTTTCTTTAGCTCTACTATAATTTTATATAATATACATAATATACAATATTATCGTACACCGAAAATTTTGCTAAAAGAAAAGGTCATTCACTTACTTCTCTGAACTATTTTTCATAATTTAAAAAAATATATAATGTTACAAAGCTATTTGAAATTTTCTGCTGATTACTTAATGTTTCATTCCTTGAGTTGCTTTTTTAATACGGTTTGGGCATTTTTAGACTGATTGATGTCGGGTGTTAGTTATCTTATAACGGTATGATAAGCGACGTCGTATACATAAGACAATGTAAATGTATAATACATACATTGTCGGAGTAACATACTATATATAGACACATATACATACGGTGTTTAAAATTTAAGTTTATTTAGAATTCCAATTTCGCAAGCGTGCTTGTCAGCTACAGAGTCAGTTCGTCTAATACATAAATGATGGCAATGAATGAAGTTTCCGCAGCGATTGGGATTTAGGAATCACACGGCACGAAGATCCACGCCTTGACAGGTTAGGTGTAATGCATATATACGCAGCTACCACTCGGCTATATGGTGTACCATCATGATAACAAGATGGAATAGTAAAGTATAACTTGACGACGGCTGACTGACGCCGAACTTTGAAATGTCTTCTTTAGTTATGTATGCCTATACTGTGACCTGTTGCTGATCTGTATGTATAAGTGAAGTATATACAATGAATAATGCAAGCCAAAAAGTTAGAAATCATGCGACGAGAAGGGAGAAAATATTGAAGCTACAGTGTGTGAATGCCTGTGCAGTCATGTCGCCATGAGCCGTCTCAGGACTGTCAAGCTCAACTGGTGGTGATGTATGGTTACTGTGATAGCAAAGAACACGCTGATGCCGCCCCAATCCTTCCCCTTTCGAGCTGATTTGTGTGTGATTCTCATTCTCTTCGCGGCCGCCGTTCCGCCCCTCAATTGTTTGCACAGGATGTCAACTACACCGCGCTGATGGTGGCTAATCTAGTCGGTCTCAAGAACTTATTATATCTACAACTATGGTCGTTTTAGCTGCGTTGTAGCTTCGGATTATATTCATATACCTATTATAATATGTGGGAAAGACCAAGGAACAGCTAATTTCTCTGGTCGGCGCTCAATCTCTCGATTCTGTTTATATATTACGCAGACACCCACCGGCTGCTACGTGGAAGATTAATTACAATTTAGTGAGGAATATTGGTGGTGGTGTGGTAGCAGCGACTGACCATAAATATTAATATTCAGTCAACGAGAATCACGCGTTCATGGTGAAGTGATAACTTGCTTTATCACCATCTATATATGCAAAGCCACACCCCGGCCAAATCCATGTTATGATACTAAATAATATTTAACACAGTAACTTGTTTTCATATATTGTTATAACATAATACTAAGAATATAGTGAAGACAGTGAACCAACACGATACTGCGGTATTGAGATAACGAAATTTTGGTTACCTTTTTGCACGCTAGCAGTATAATGTGTATATACCTATATATTAATATAATATATAATTAAGTGTATCTTTTGTCAAACTTTTGACAGATTTGGCATGGAAGATATGCAAGATTCTTGATTGGCTTAGTATTATGTATGAATAAATATTTTATTCCCTATATATTGATGTATCTTGATAAATTGCCGTTTGATCTTGTTATGTATAAGAATACATACTATTTTGAAATTCAGTCACCTCTGTGTTAATTTATTTACGTTGTAACATCAAATAGAAAATAATTCTGTTTCATGATATAGAGATCTGATAAATATATTGTGCAAGTATAAAAACAAATTTTATTTTATAAATCTGAATTGTCTACAAAATGTTAAAAGATATTGAAAGAGATTGTCATATGTGTATATAATGTAATAATATCAGAATATACTTCTATTTGATACGGTTGTATTCATTTTATTGGATTTGAAGTAATTTAATATAATAATTTAGTGCTGTAAGATATGTTAATTTAAAAAAATTATTTTAAATATTCAATGTTATAGAAACAATTTCTAATTATGGAAATATTTCTATCTCGTGCAGACGACAGCGCCTTCAGCAGGCAACATCCACCACCTCCGCTGAATCTGCTGATGAACTTGACGACTACGATGAAGACGAGAACGTCTCCGTGGATATAATGGGCAACAACAATAACAACAGTCGGTCCTTCTCCTCGTCTCATAGTCAACACAGCAGCGGTGGTGGTCATCAGTCGAGCAATCAGCCACCACTGGCCAAGGAGGCTCGACGAAGCGGTCAACATCATCACCATCATCGGGAGCCACTGGGCAGTCCAGTTGGGTCCTGGAAACGTCATCACCGACAGACTTTCAAGGGGCGAGACGATCAAGACCATCTGGAGGTTGCTTCCCCTTCAGAGACAGCACCACCGCACCTCTCGCCTACAACGGCCAGTCCACGGTCCACATGTAGCGGTCCTTCCTTCCCCACCTCTCTCTCAAGGGAGAGGAGAGAGGAGCGAGCAAGCACCTCACCCAACTTCTGCTCCTCTTCGTCCACACCCAAAAAGGCTTTAATGTTATCCCGCCTCGGTGAGAATACCTATAACCAAAACTGTTACCGCTAAATTGTTAAATAGGTGTACGTTTCCTTTTACAATATTTTGTAAAGACCTTGGCGTGTACATATTTCGTAGCTTAAAAAAATCATTTTGTGGCAATGCTCTTTTCATATCATATTAATTCATTTTTATGTGTTATAACTGTTTCGATTATATATAAAAAATATCCTATTCTGTATAAATATATATTTGTTATGCTTTAAAGCTATACGTTTATTCGTTAATTCCTTTGAATGATTTACACGTTTTTTTTCGGACTAAGTTTTTGATATAAATACAATACATAAATTATATGAATTAAATCGTTGACGTGGATCTGTTTATATTGTTTGGAAGTTTAAAAAATCTAAATTTTAATAGTATGCATATATTTTTAAACTTTAATGAGTATTGTACATTTTTATTGTTAGACACTTTCAATTTTACTATGAAAGGTATGAAAATACCTATATATGTATATAAAGATAAGTAAAATGGTAAATGATAAGATCATTCAACTTATCAAGCTTAGTTTCTCATTCTTACTTTATGCCTTATATAATCAACACATAATGTTCATGGTTACCTGAGTGAAACTGGCACCTGGCTATGTCTCACACCACATTGGGAAAGTCCTCCTTACTTCTGACTCGTTGAACATGTAATGACCCTCGTTTGTGGCCAGGCCAAACCAGCCCGTCACCCTCTTCAAAATGAAAACTAAACGCGTGGACGCACCTCGGCCTTCTGACCTGCCCCAATGTGTAATACATTCACTATCATTTAGAAATTCCTAAAAACACAAAGAACACTAAAGTGGACCTGCTTGAACTATCGGGGACCATGCGTGTCGAGTGGTAATTTTTTCGATTGTGGATGCTTATTTTATGTTCAAAAGAGCAATTGTAAAGATGCAGAAAGGCCTTTCATGGAGAGCTAGTGTGATTTTCTGTTTCTGGGTCCAATGAGGCCTCATTATATCTGTAGCCATGTTGGTCATTGAGTGAGTTGACCTGTTCTTGTTACTTGAATTTGACAATCAGTCAGCTTACCGTAAAATCGGAAATTGAGGTGGCTGAAGTTGAGCTATTTGTTGATGTATGAGGGTGCGATGGCTGTTCGGACAATTTGTGCCCGGCCGTCTACAAATAATTGGACGATACACGCCTTCTCAACATATTACGGATAGGAATTTATTGTGTCGTTGGGGTACATTGTGGCGTCGATTAATTACTCTGTTTAAACTTTTGCAGACTTTGGAAGGGTCAATTATTTTTTCATTTTATCAGGACTATACTGACAGGTGACTGTAGTTTATATATATCTGAGAATTTTAAAGAATATGTCACTTGTTTTAAAGGTATACAAAAGGTAGATTTTATTGGTAACCTAGTATCTATTTTCAAAATAATATTTAATAGATGAATATTTAGACAGGAGAAAGTTATCCTGAATTTATTTTCCATTGATACTTGCATTAACTAAGAAAACAGGTATTAATGCATATTATATATTTTAATATGCGAAATCGTTTGTTTTAAATTATGAAAAACGTACTTTTAATTCGTGGGCTTGATATTTTACATTAGTATATTTTCATGAAATACCTTTTTTAGACTTTAATCTTGGTAATTCAAAATGTCTCATTCAATTCGCCTTATTTTTAACCATTTTCTCTTTTCTCCTTCAGATAAACCTTTAAACCATCACCATCCATCCGGCAAATACCACCACCACCATAACCTCTCCAAGTCCGCCGCCTCCCGCCTCACTGGAGACCCCGGTAACTCTCGGTCCGGCATGCACACAGTCCACCATCCACCCGCCACTTTGCGCACTCCCACAGGCCCCCTCTCTCCTGGTTTCCTTGACTCCCGTGCCGCCACTGCCTTTCGTCTACCGTCTCACCACCCACCGCACCCCTTCTTTCCGCCCTCCAATTTCCTCTTCCCGCAACCTCTGGGTACACATCTAGCGACGGTGGCCGCTCAGGATCGCATGGCCGCTATCCTCTCAGCCGGTCTCTCCTCTGCGGGTCTTCCCCCTTTCCCAGGCAGTACCCAGAGCAACATTTCTCCACCCGGGGGACTGGGGGCTAATCCTCAACACAACCCATTCTCTCAGGCTCTCCTACATCAGCAACAAATGGCGGCGGCACGAAAACTGAGTGCTGAATTAAGTCTTGGTGGAGCACTACGTAGCAAGACGGGTCATCTTTCCGCTTTCTCCAGCAAGGGATTCCATGTATGTGTCTTTATCTTTTTAACTAGTCATATATTATTAGTAGTATAAAATTATGTATTTATCTCAGTTATAATTCTTTAGTTTATGGCTACCGCAGATAATAGTTGGTATGTGTATCCAAGATATATTTACTATGTTTAAAATAAGAAATATGTAGGTACTATTATGAAGACGAAATGCAAAAAAATTAATTCAATGATCTTCTAGAAATAGTTTTGAAGTCATTAAAAGTTATAAGAATCATTTAGAATAATCTTTAATAGCATTTATAAGTTCATTAAAAAATCATTAATGAGGTGAATCTCAAATAAAATGGCACTCATAAAACAAAAATTGACAATTTAGTTTTAGATTATAATGCATTTTAGTTAAAAACACACTATTTTATTAATATAAAACCGAAATATATGTTGCTAGAACTGAAACAAATTTAAATACTATTTATTTTAAAATTTGCTATTTTTCTCTACTTGAATCTATCTATATTGTTACCTTTTGTTTTCTCTTTATCTGTAGACCTTACCCTCATCGATGGACAAACTAGACTGTTCTTCCGAAGTGATCACTTCGCCCTCTCTTTCTTCTTCCAAAGGGGGCTTTCCCAAAAAAGGGTTCAGCATCAGTCAACTTCTCGGGGATGGAAGATAGCTGGTCTCTCAATCCTCTGCGCACCTTTCCTAACCTCACCTACACCCACCGTCATTCACTATAGGATCCAACCCAAACCAACAAAACAACTAGCGATTCTTCGCTGCAGCACTGTGTGATAATAAATGTATTATACAATCTCTCGATAATTACATAAACAATTATGAAATTTTATTAGTTTATTTGACTTTTATTTCGATCTGTCCTATAAATAAAAGTACAAATGACAGAAATAATGTAACACACTTCTTCCATTTCTCACCTCGTTTTTAGTTGTTTCTTCCTCTTATTTTCTTTTGCGCTTTTCTCTAAATGATCTGTGACTGGGTTATTGTTGTATGACCTATATTTCTTATATTATTTTCTTGTATAGTCCGCTTCCAGTGAAAGAAAGACATGTTACTGTATAGTTATGCTTACAGCTTACTATTTATTATGTTCTATCGATATGTAATTATACACACTATTATTCCTATATTACAAAATGGTTCAAGTGTTTTATTGTACAGTTCTCTTTTAATATCATAATACACATTATTACTTTGATGTGATGTAGTGTAGTGTAGAGTATAGATTTTACTACATTACACATATGAGGTAATATATTCAAACATATGATTCACATAATATTATTAACTTGCTATTCTAGTCATTCTCATTGATTCAGCTCAGCATATATTTCCATCCGAATGTAAGCTGTCGATCTATTTAACTTCGTGTTTCCCATCACATTCAATGTAGTCTATAACACATTTCAATAAACTGTTTCATTCATTTATTTGTCACTTTGGTTCGCACATTACCTATTATGAGCTTTACAAATTATATATATATATATCCCTCACCGGTTTGTCAGAGTCTTAAAGTATGTACATTTGTATTATTGTCAATCATCATCTTGAAGTTTGTTTTGAGCTGCCCTGTAAAGTAACCTTGCTGTTCTAATAGTGCCCTATCATTCGGACAATGAGATGCCGTGCGGCCAACACTTTACCTCCTTTGGCGAACTTGTTTCCAGTTCTCGCTCGTAAATTGTCCTTCACTGGGAGTTTTATTAACTCTACCATGCAACCATAGTGGTTTGACCAAATTTCTTTAATGATTGACACCCTGAAATTCGATAAATGATACCATATGTATATTATAGTCATTATGTATAAACCATAGTATAAATCTCACACATGATGACTGTATGTAATATATAATATAGAATTGCACATATTATATTATGTCAAACATTTAAACTCTTTAAACTATCATGAATTATTAATTTTTAAAATAATTGTGCTTTATTTTTGGCGAAAATTAAGACATTCCTTAGCAGATATCACTTGTATCCATATTTTAATATATAAAAAAACTTTAATTTTATAACGTTTTTATAACAAGCCAAATTTTGTCATATATGTTTTTTTTAACTTTTACTATATAGAGTCATAGGAAACATAATAAATTATAATATATTATTATTTAATAACTAAGGTTTAACTTTTATATAATCTGCACTATTAAAGCTCCATTCCATATAATATTCTTAGTATTTATCTTTGTATATAGTGTTGTTTTCACATTTACTCGTGGTCCAAATGTTTCTGTATATTTGCAATATTATGGTGATAGCGTATTTATATACATTATTCTTATAATAATATTTTAATGAGAATAAGTACAATGTCTATATAATGTTAACTTAATATTTTCTTTTTCACTTATCACTCTTGTTGTTTGGAAAGCTTCTAAATTTAGGTTATTTTGTGCATAATAAAGATATTTCTGCTAGATCATTAAATATATTTATTGATGCACTATGATGGATATTTATATCACTGCACTATATCATATAAAATGGTAATTATTACAATACATATATATATATATATGTAGTACTTATATTATAGTTATATAGTATTAATTTTCAATTTTATTTACAAAAAAATCTTTTTATCAATAATGATTTGGTATTAAAATGATGTCTATATTTTTTAAATAAAATAATTTTACATATGCCACGCCACATTATTGAAGCTAATGTGGCGGATATTAAAAAGAAAACTTAATATTTAAATATAATATAACAGAATCATAAATATCATACAATAAATAAATAAAATATCATTATTATATATATAAATGGTGGTTTATTTTTTTTATATCGAATTTATAATATTCTTAGTGGTAATAAATATGGGATCAAAAATATCACAATGTTTTCAAAATAATTATTTCAATTTATTTGTTTGATATGACCCACAATAGTTGATACTGTTTGTATACAATTTAGATGAGTTTATTTATTTTATTAGATATCTATTTCTTTATAGGTAAATGGATATTATGTCTCCTTGAATAGAATTCATATAAAAATAAGTATAATAAAAGAAACATAAACCTTACAATCTACATGATAATAATTTTAAATATATTCAAATATCTGATAATGCGATTCCCGAAATATGTAGATACAAGTTTTCCATAATATGTGTTTATTTTTAAAATATATACTGTATGCAATTTAACTTTTATAAAGTATATAAACTAAAATATAGGTACAAATTCTGAAATTATTTAGGTAAAAGGAATGATATATCGTATGTTTGCTAACTTATAAATCATAACAATAGAATATTTTGGTAAAATATGTCTATAAAGAGAATGTCGTAAACTTGTATTACAAAGTAACCAAAACTTCTGTTTCAACTTAGCTTATATATACTTTTTTGTAAGGTTATGTGATTGAAGTTATTTACTTAGCTGTACGTTTTAAAGAGTTTTATTCTATTATTATAAAAATAAGCGATGTTAAGGTTATTACAGGAGGTAATCGTCAACCTTTACAACCATTTTAAACTTTATCCTAAATAGTACACCACTTTATATTGTGCTATATATATATAACAGGGACGTAGGAAGGGTGGTTGCTTTCGGTGCGAACGCACCCCTCTTTGAGGATGGCAAACGCTCCCCCTCCCCTAAATAATATTAACGTCCCTAATGAATTCGAACGCCCTTGTTACCAGTTTTTGTAAAGCATTTTACAAGAATATATCTATAATCTTCTTAGTTTTTATAGAACCTCATAATAGTATAGGTATCTTCTTAAAACTATATAATGCTTTAATTCATAAGATTCTCTACTGGAACTCATTATATGCGTAAAACTTTATATTATCGCCCTCTGCAAGAATCTCTATACTGCCGCTTTCAATAAGATTACTACTACTGTCCTAGATGAAGATTTCAACTGTCGCCCTCCAAAATATTTTCTACTGCTGCCCATCATAAAAATCTCAATTCCTGCCTTTATAAGAATCTCTATTTTCGCCCTTCAAGGATTCTATACTGACTATGGTTTCTCTACTACCGCCCTTAACAAATATTTACTACTGCCCGTCATGACATTTTTTACTCACATAAGATAATTTACTCTCCACCATTCATAATATTTTCTATTTAAGCCCACAATAAAACTCTACTGCCGCACACATGATATTCTTCAGTATTGGGCTTCAAAAAACTTTTACCTTTTGTCGCTCTATTCATTTTGCTGGGTTTCTGTAAAAAAATATACTTTGTGACACTCTAAACATATTATAATCCTCTTCATTAATAAAACCACTTGCAAGACTCCGATAACCGCTCTGTTTAATATTTCTAAATAATTTGATTTGTTTGAAAGACTGACCAATTACTTATAAAAAGAATGCACACATTTCAATTTTTCCTGGTCAAGTTTGAATATAGGCAAACTCAAAACGGGGTGATTTCATGGCAGCATTCCAGATATGCATAATTGAATAGTATTTTTTAAATATATAATTTCGATTGAAATAAATTCAAACAAAAAACTATCCCTTCCAGTTTTTACTCGAAAGTATAATAAGAGTTAGGTACCCCTAAATATTATTTTCATGGACATCTGGATTATCTAGAATGGTTATTTTTATATATACTCTATATATAGCTGCATATTTTTTACTGTTTTAATGAGTTATTTTATAATCCAAATTTTCGCGTGAATAAAATAATGGTTTGTACTGTTTTGCACTCCTAAGCAAGATACAAATTTGCAATTTATTAAATAAACAATTTTTATTAAAAGATTTTAAAAACAATTTATTAGTACAGGAATGTGGAAAACCTGTATATATATGTATTTCTTGTACAATTTGTCAAGTGGTGGCTATTAATTTCGTACCTTTTGCACAAACACTTAAAGTTTGGACTCCCCTTTAAGTATTTTTTAATACGAGGCTTATTTAATTCAATTAGTCATAAATATCTTGTTATCATGCTCTGATTAATCATGATATTTAATTATCAGAAAATATGTTATTAATAAATATTGGTTTGTAGGTACATAACTTCTATGCATACATATCGAATATAATTTTTAAAAAGTGAGTGAAAGCTCTTCGATCGGCTATCGATAAGTGTTATCTGAAAAGCTCAACAGTTTTCAAGAAGAATGAAGTTACTGTAATTAAAGGATTGTTGTTTAACAATCTGTTTGCAATTTTCGCACACGTTCATATTCACTTTATTTTTCGTATTTTTTAATTATAATCCAGGGATGTTGATGAAACGAGGTGCTAGAATTTCCAAATTACAGATGTCCGTTTATTTCTACTCCTCTTTGATGTTTTATTCCTCTTCAAAATGTTCTCTATATATATGTATTTCTGAAAATTAATATAATATTCTTATGCATGTTTTTTGTGGTAGACTCATCGGAAATTATAACGATTTTCCTACAATCTTTTATTTTCAATATTAAGTCTTCATTTTAATTGAGGCTTATATTATGGAAAATGAAAGGGTATATATGCTTATATATGTTTATCAATTCGGAATAATATATTTAATATATAATAAAATTCGTCATGGGTATGTTACCTTTACTTATAAATCTAACGGAAAAAGTTCCCAGTTAAAATTAAAGTATTTTCTCTGACGTCGCCCACTCCCTCTTAGCAGAATGTAGCCCCTCTTCAAACCTTCCTACGGCCCTAATATTATAAATTTCGTGATATATGGGCAGAATTAAAAAATATCCGACAATTATTGAAAGAATTTTGAATGATGAATAATTATTCAAATGATGTAAATATTAATATAAAATTCAAATTCCTTTGTGAAATAAAGTGGTATATTTGCAATTATATAAATATATAAACCTATACTTCGGTTTGAAAACATTTAAATGAACCAATAGGGAACCTTACATTTGTTACGGATATATATTATATACTTTTTATGAGATGTAACTGACACAATAAGCACAGTGTGTGGGCAGGCATAATATATTATTGTCACTATTTCCATAGGCACAGTACATTATATAACAGGAAAAAAATTATCGGCTATACAATATTGCATATTATGCAGCAGCAATGCAAAATAAGTTAAAACGCGCGACATTATTACGATATCATCCCTTGCAATGGTATAAAGTTTAATTTGGGTTGGGCACCGGTGTTGTTAATAGGATTTGTCTGGCGCCAGAGCGATACGACAATTAGCCCCACTTAATATCCGGCTAACAGCACTCCACTAATTGCTTTCCTGACTCTTTGGCGAGGGAATACTACAATACAGCTTTACAGCTTGCTCTATCGTGTTATGTCTTCTGTTAGAACTTCTGCCTGACAACCTTGTTGTGACTGTGGTAGTGACAACCCGTGGAGAAACTTCCATACGCCATTCCGCACAGTGCTATGGAACATCTCACCGACTCGCCACCCGTGGGCTCTCAACAGCTCTCGATGTAAAATATATCGGCGATCAAGAAATACTTCCGTCAACCGTCTCCTGGATAGTTGATAATAATTATGAGAAGTTGTTGATGCTTGACTGCAATAGATGATGTTGTGCCATATATTATTATTATTATTCTAAAGGGGTGAGGTGCGGTGACGGACTTCTGTAAACGCCCGTGATAAACGAACGAGCTCCTACAACTGTAATTCCTTTTAGCCTTCGCGACAAGTTCCGCCTTGCAACAGAGCGCAGAATGGTGGGTTCTCTGTATGCACCGGCTATGTAGGAAACTATTGGATTTATCGAGGAATTGTATGTTCTGTTTTGTTCTGAATTCTAGCGGAATGCTATATAGGGTATCAATAAATTTCGGAATAAACATCAGATCGTTCAAATTATATTAATATGTAGTGGATAGTTATATGCTTAAGTGTTGTACAGATTAATAATTTCATTTCGGTCAGGGTGTTTAAATGGATTGTTTCCACTTTATCTGTTAGGGAAGTTCTAACGTGTGTTACCGCATAATGTGTTAAAAAGAGGATAATCATGGTATTGAAACCATTTATACAGGAAGTTTTTCTTGTATATGTATATTTAAATGTCGATAAACTTGGTAATAAATTATGTTAAAAGGATATTTCCACGTGACTGGTGTCAAATACTATATTACTTCATCTTTCGTACTTTGTATTTTGTATTTTAAATATTAACTATTCAATAAACTAATTTTGCTATAAAATAGAATTTTAATTTTAATTAATACGCAATAATTTCGAAAGTCTGAGTTTTCTCACTGTTTTATATCAACATTTTTATAGAGTTAGATCAATTCAAAATCGTATTACCGGCGCTCAAAAGTTTACGTTAAAAAAGAATTATTTTTAGGATATATGATGCATTCAACCAAAATATATGATGTTCATCACATAAGCTTACATTATAAAGGAAAACATGATTTTTATTATGTGCGACAACCAGCTCTACATACATATGACAATCAATAAAGATTATAGAAGCGAATGTTTTACTATAATTATCCATGCACAAATAAACAAAATGATAGCAAAAGTTATATTATTAAGTTAATTAATAAAAGAACAAAATGAAATATTTATGTGTGGAAAATTATATTAAATAAAAATATTATTCCATTAAATGTTCCAGTAGACAGTAATATGTATTTACATATTGACATCCTCTATTATAGATATAATTGTTATGTTTAACTCAACACAATTTTGAAATTGATTAATAATAATTATTATACTTGGAATGACATTCTCATTATAATTTAAATTAATTTATAGACATTATTAATAGTTATGAAATATCATTGAAATATTTCTTTAATTATTTTTAACAATATCTTACTATGCTAATCATTCATGTATTTAAAAATCTTGACCAAAAAGGAATAATTTTAATACTACTCATACGTTATAAAATGGTTGAATGTACATATGTAGATATTGAATAATGCATTGATTATATAATTCAATATCTATATGTGTAATACATATAACTTAAAGTACTTATATTGTATATATATGTGTATCAAAGTTTAGTGTAATCAAACAATCATAAGCTAAAAGCTAAAGCAAGTGATCAAATTCCATAATTTTTATTGTTGGGTAATTGAAATCTATTTTAATCGGTCAACAATCATGAATAATTGGAGAGAGGACTGTTTAATTAAAACATCATTAGCTTTTTTTATTGATAAACTTGTCGGGATATATTATATTATATTTAATCTCATAACTTACAATATTTTCTCATTGTTTTATTAAATATTAAAGATGGTCTGATGACGAAAATTATAATTTTTTGTTTAATAATGTTCATGATCTATAACTGGATCTAGAAAGTTAGATCACAAAAATTAATTAATTTGTCTTCTGTATTATATACAGGACATATTTTACTAAAATATTAAACATTTTAGATATCGTACAATAGGGTTCCACTTTACAGATGCGCATAATGTTACGTAAATTCGGAAGATATTATAACGATTAGTATTGCCACATTATGTAAAACATCGTTAAAGTGTTTAAATAGTTTTAGCAGCATATGTATACAAAATATATGCATCACTAATTAAGTAGAAAGCATGTGACCACCATTATTATACGCAATAGTGAGATTTATGGGCTATAAAAATACAACCTCCGTAAGGTTGTATTTAGTAGTTAATATTATAGTATGAATTAATTTTGCTTGCAAATCATGTTAGAGTTTAAAAACTCATAACTATAACATGTAAAGTTCTATATAAATTAAGAGTAAATAAAATCTGAAAACATACGAAAAATAAGTGTAACGTGAAAAGTTATTTATAGTGAGAGTAAATATAAACTTCATTTATCTCATGAAGATTCTTGTTACGGGTAACTTTATGCGGAGAATTATAAACATCTAATGAAAGTTATGTTCAGTTCGAAGATTAGATAACTAAACTATAAAATTCAATTCGATAAATACATTATAGGTAGGATCTTCTACACAGAGATTTTATTCATAAACATTTTTATTCATTATATTCGCATCTATTTCTGCATTCTTAAATAATTTCAAAAATATTTTATCACACGATTAGTACATAAACATATACTCGATTCATATCCTATTTAATATCTGTTTTACTAAATGACAGATTAATGCACTGTGTATAAATGCATTATAATCATGTATTGCAAAAACAAAGTAGAAAAGTACAGCCTGACTGCTCTTTTCTCTTATTTTTGACGCATTTTGCAGAGAAAAGAAGACATAATATCGCTACATGTACACCATTTAAGTCAAAGCACATGATTAAGATTGACATGTTGTAAATTGACGCATCACGAGTTACTTTCTATGGGAAGACAACATTTTTGTGTTAGATTGGAACCTCAACTAAGCTAAGCTGAGCACCTTATATTCACCTAGACTTCCATTAATGGTTATGCTGCCTTACTCAAGTTTGCTGTATGTAAGAGATTTAGGCCGTTTAACAGAGCTGAGGACACTGGAAAAGTATTTCATGTTAATGTTGATTGTAGTAATTCACATGCGAAGTCAACAGATTGTTTCTGGCTCGAAGCTGTCAATGAAATAAGTGAAGGTACCTTTCTCTAACATGTGGTATAAATTTTCATTAAGACCAACCAGTCAGTAAATAATTTTAATATAATATTTTTATTTATTTTCTAAATGGCGCAACAGTATAACTTACACTTCCACCAACGTGTCTACACAATGTGTTTATGTTTTATCGTCTTGCTACTTTGTTAGCATTATGGTAATTTGTATAAGCTAAAACAAGTAAATTATGTACTCCACCTACTATAGTACATATGTACAATCTATATTTTCCTTATGTACAATGAAAAGGAAATGCATAAAATCTAGGAGACATGCAGATACATTTTCAAGAAAATAAAACGAGCTTTATGTATGTTAAAAATGTATTTATGAGGTGATCTGTTTGTGTTATCCCATATACTAACAAGTCCATATGGTTCTTGAGTCTCCGTTGTGTTTATGTGGTTATGCCATATGATTACATATTAATTTGGGCTAAAGATCTATGAAAAACAATAAGATAAAAAATTATTTTATAACAATTTAAAGAATTCACATGAGATATATAAATTTCCAATTGAATATTTGAATATATTTCTATAACATTTCCATATTCTATATGATAATTTTTTATATAAAGAAGAGTAAAAATAGACAATGCAGTAGCCTTTTCAGACCAAGATCAGGAGCGTCAATGATGTTGCATGGAAATACAATCATCTATTAATCTGTAATCTATAACTTAATACATTAGTAAATTTAAAAAACAAAAATAAAAATAAAAAAAGATTAT
>JAYRBW010112013.1:0-18033 GCA_036023295.1 Invenusta paracnida
ACTGGATGAGATGGGGGGGGGGGGTGTAGAGGTATGTGTTTTTAAGCATATTTTTGCTTATCTGAAAAATGATAAAAATTAGACCCAAAAATCCGGAAATCCGGATAAATCCGGAAAATTTCGAGCTCTGTATATGGTATGTAGTTATTGAACAATTCAAATATGGTCAACACTTAAATGTAAAATAATCTAAGAATATTTTCAGGATAGAAATATTACACATTTTATTAAAAATAATCAAAATTTATCCATCAGATTAGCAACATTTTAATATTTTTATTATAGCATTTACAACATTAAATAAAACCAGGTGTTTTTACTGAAGTTAGTGATTTAAGAAATAAGATATTATGAATAAGTTAATGAATAAGACAAAAAAGTGAAAGTGGAATTACAATTTCCACGTGTTCAATTATTATTGTCAACATGTTTTTCTAATAATATTTTGACATTATAGGCACTCCAAAGGAAACACATATCAAATGTACCAGACTTCTATATATTATGATATTATGAGTTGCGTCTATTCAATGTAGATAATGAAAAATACAAGTTTGCTTTTTATGTTTTATTTAAATATATCATAATACACGTATAATGTCATATTATGTAAGAAACCTAATAGTACTAATAACATGAACATAATGAAATTTTTTAGATAATATGAATATTTATCGGATACATTCTAAAATTGCTCAACTCATCTATATATGCTCAACTCAACTTATACTTTTGTTTAGATATATATATATATACTAAATATAACTACTACTATATATGATGCAGAAAAAAGTACTGGTCACTTTTGAATGAATGAATGAAAAACAGAACAACTAGTAAAATAATATATATATATATATTACACACCCGAGCTTTCAAACTTAACAAAAGTTCATAATAATGGGTACAATACAAAACAAAATGTGACACATTATATATAAGAAATACAAGTTTTTGAACACTATTCATAAATGACAATGTACAGAAAGAAAGAAAGAGAACTTGAGAGATACAGAAAGGTTATGTAATAGATTCTTTATAAATTATTGGATCTATTACACAATCTTTTTGTATCTCTCCAGTTCTCTCTATTTCTTTCTGTAGATTATCATTTATGAATAGTTTTTCTTATACCTATATAATGTGTCTCATTGTGTTTTGCATTGTACCCATGATTATGAACTTATGTTGAGTTCGAAAGCTCAGATGTTGTATTAAATATATTTTATTCTACTAGTGGTTTGGTTTCATTTATACTACTATATATGTATTAATAGTATTAATATGTATTATTATGTATGTATTACTACTATATATGTATTAATGACTTACACATATAATAACTGAACTGAGATTTTGTATTCTTAACTTGTGTATATTCCTTCATTTCTGCTGTTAACCTGAGTTTACTGTTAATAACCTGCATGTGCCGTTTATAAGGAATTGAGTGATCCACTGTTGTTTTAAGAATACCGTTATTGAAGTGAGTTTTATAATATAGAAAAATGTGTATTATATATTAGGAAATCATAATGAAAAAAAAACATTGGTCTTTTAATAAAACTACTGTTACAAAAGATTGCAGTTACAAAGAAAAAAATTATTAAAATCACCAAATACATCACTATTTATCCCAATAATTAACTACTTTAACTTTATAGGATTGATTGGTCATCAATTTTGAGTATTAGACATGTCTGCATAAACACATTCAAATACTTTTCACACATTTTAATTGTTCTTTGCACAACTATATTTGGCACATAAGCTTGTACAATTATAAAACGAGCAAAGAATTCAATTATTGAATTGTTAATTTTGGTGTACATTTTTATTATGCTCCTGGCATGTGTAGATAAATTCAACTAAAACAGATCTATCCCTATTCTATATATTTAGTATTCCAGTATAAAACTTAAAATCTGGTGCTAAGTATTAGTTGTATCTACCAATCTTGTATATACTCCGAATTTGGTTAAATTCTTTTTTAAGATAATAAGTATATACAACGTAAGTATTACATTTGCTAACTATATTGCATAATGTAATATGTCCAAGTAACTAACTTAACAAACTTATCTAATTTATTATTTGGAGTATAAATTGTAACTGAAAGGCTTCCTTAAAGTCTGGCGCCAAAGCAATGTGTAAATTAATTTATCATATAGTCTCCATTAATATAATATATACATATTCCATACTCGCAATGCAAGCTTTAATTTTTCTTTGAATAAATGTTTTCAAAATCTACATAAATGACCCTACATAGGGTATACATATTCATTGATTTTACAAAACTTACCTGCAGAGAAAAAATTATTTTGCATAAGTCATAAATTTAGATTAAATCAACTATATTATTTTATGAACGCACATAGTCACTGAAATCACTCAATTATATAGAATGATCTATTGCACTGTCTAAAATGTTAAAAATATCCGCGTATTAAGAATTTTTCTTGTGCTAAAAAGGTGTTACTTTGTTTTAGAAGAATAAAAAATAATCTGATATTGCTTACTTTTAACTAAGGTACAACATATCAAGAATTATTAGCTTATTTAAGTATTAATCAGAATTAATTGTTACAGTTTTCATTTATCTTGAAAGAAATTCAGTATATGTCGAATTATGAAGTGAGACATATTTTTTATACGATTTGCTACACATGATTACGCACACATAATTGACATTTTTTAGATATTAATTTTATTCAGAAAAAAGTGTTTAACTGACATCTCGTTGACAAAATAATTTTTTATCGATGTTATTTGTTTCCTTGTTTGAATATCAGTTGAAATTTGTCATTTATATAATTAAATCATCTTAAGACAGCTCAATCATAGTTGTTTAAATTTATTTTATTACATTTATTGAACGAGTATCTATATTGGTTTTCTTTTTAAATCTTCAATGTGGATGACATTTTGAATTATCTCATACATTTTTTTGTGATAACAATAGAGTAATAAAACAAATTATATTATTGTATTAATTATTTGTATTATTGTTCAATGGTAATAAAAAGCTAAGGCACAAATTTGTTAAAAGCATAAATGTAGAAAAACATTTTTACAATAGATATGGTATATCTTAAATTAACTTCTATATAAAAAATACTGGAGAGATATTACAATCGTAGAAAGTTATACTAAATGTGATCACTATTTTTAAACAGATTTCAATTTAATACCTATAAGTATTTTTATAAAACAATTGATTTAAAATATTTTATTCAATTAAAAAATGTGGTATCCAAACATTTATATAACACCTTTTGAACATATTCAACAAATATGTACTACATATTATATATAGTTGCATAGTCATATAAATGACGGAAATAATTTAAAATTGATTTTATTTTTTGAAAAATGTTTTTAAGGAATTGAGAATGGATTTCATTTTAAAGAAATCTGCTAAATAAAAATTCCTTAGTTCTTAAATATATAAAGTATATAGGCTCAGGTGCTCAGGTGGTATGATTTTTGTCAGTGCGGCATGTATATAAAGTGTTTATAATAACAATTAAAGTGTAGAATGTAAAATGCGATAAGTAAATGCAGGTATTTATTTGGATATCATATCCGATATGTATTCTAAATAATATCAGAAATTTTGGTAGCGATACACACTTCTTAAGCATTAAGAAATTTAAATCGATTTTATTATAAGAAATTTCACCAATTGTTTCGAATTAAAAAAAGTAAATAAAACACATAAAGTGTACCATTTTTTTTCTAAATTGCTTTAAATTGTATTATAGAGTATATAAATATATAGTATCTGAGGAAGAGTTTTAATTCATATTATAGTGCCTATATAAATATTTCAGGAATTCATATGAAAAACATTGCATACAATCAAATTATATATTACTTCTTTTCTTTAATACTTATATCTTATTATTGTTAAATCACATTAATAAAGATTTAGAGAACAAAAATGACCAAAATAAGAACTACCTACCTGTTTTTTTAACAATCAAGTCCTACTGTCTTCACTTTGTGTAGTTATTTTTTCGTGCATGTATTATTCCAAATATTTTTAGTCATTGTTAATGTTTTTTATTACCGACGAGGTTCTAAAGCAACACAATTAAATATATATATTTGATTGACCTGTTTGACCAAAAATATTTACTTAAACAAAAACTATATCTGTATAATAGTTAATATTCAAATGTAAATATAAATTAAATACAATTGATAGTAACACATGAAAATACAAATAACTTTAGTTAGATATAAAATATTTCCACTCAGGCAGATAAATAAACTTTTAAACACTAAACATCTTAACATTTTAACCATTTCAATTAAATATTAAAACAAGTTCCTGAAATGTAATATTGTGAGGGTAAATAAGATTTAGTTGATTTGCATTTTATGGGTTCCTCAATAAAATTATTATTTAAAACCATTTTTTCTGAAATTAAATTTTCTTACTTATTAGTTTTGGTTTGATTTTTAAACAAATTAAAATATCAAAATACTTAAAAATTTATTTACAGATTTTTAAGGCAAAATACGCATCCTTTCGTAACATTTGAACAATCTTTAGGTTTCAGTTCAATACAGCATTATGTTGCTTGAACCTCATTTAATATTATGGAGAAAAAGTTAAATTTGAGTACAAAACAGTAATTAAAGGCATTCCAAAATGATATAATCTATAGAGTCACAAAAACACAATTAAATAGAAGCTTGATTTTCACAATCTTCTCTTTATTCGAGTACGTTATTATATACTTTTCACGTATCATTTATTGATTTATATTCCCATTAGATACACTCACAATACCTTCTTTTATGATAATTATATCAGTGTGTTTGTATTTGTATGCGACAAATATCTTTCTATATTCACCATTTACACACGGTTTGTTTCACCTCCTTAATCTCCCGATGTTCAGACCTCCCACACCGAATATTTCACAGGTCCGGAGAAGGTAAGTTACTCCCACTACAGAGCTGAGGATTTATTAGATACACCTTCAAATGCATCTTTCCATCAAATAATTCGTATTCTGCACTTGCAAAAATCAAACTAAACATTTACGTGTTAAAATGTTTTTTTATTAAACCCCAGTGTTTTAAAACATATAATTCTTACTAAAGTCCTTTAAATATTAAGAATAGTAAGAACCACAGAGCTATAAGTATATTATAAAAACGACGCAGCGCGTCAGAAATACGCTTATGACTAAATAACACTAATCATTCAATAAGAATACGCATAATGTTTACAGGAAAGCATATATTAAATTGAGACATTTAAAATTTGACGATAGTTACAAATATTGAGTTTACATATTTATAAAATTATTTTATTTTGGTAGTTATTACACTGGTAAATTTGGCAGCCCATTTATAAATTATAATCTATCATTACGTCAGTCAGTTATCCTTACTGTTATAAGAATATTTCAGGAGTCATCGTATTAAATCTGTTGTCTTATAATCACTTATATCTATTTCTCATTATGAATTCTGAGAATTGCTGATTTAGGTATTCATAGGTTTCTTACCGATACCTATGAAGCCAGTTTCTATAGTATGAATATTATGTTTAGAAACACTGGGACTTGTTTATATTGTCTCACAAACTCTTCCGTTTTCTCTTACCAATCTTACTTTTTCTGCACATTATTCTTGAATACTTCTAATCATTCTCAGTTCGCTCGAATCATAGATGACAAAATGCAAATATTATTATTTGCCAAAATGTGAATATTTTACGGTGATATTGAATAATAATACGCTACTTTACAGAATAAATTATTCAAATAATGAAGCAATATTAAATTGTGCCTAAACAACAATAGCTAATTTATATGCTTGCATAATTATTGCTATGTTATAATTGATTTTTTTGTTGTTGAAAATAAGCTTTTATGAATATTTGATCCAATGTTCTGAATCAAATCTTAATCGAAATATACGTTCTCATTGATTTAGTTGTATATATATATTAATGAACAAAAATGTTGAGTGTATATTATATAATGTTTTGTAAATTTGATTGACAATTTAGGAAAAATAATTTTTTTAATGTAATTAGTATAGTGGTACTATATTAATATGGTTATTTTTGTATACACGACTAAATTTAATCAAAGTGAAAACAAATATCAGCTAAAAAGTGCATTTTAAAGTTAATCTAAATGACTAAAAATCTTATGAAATCTTCTGACATTGATTTATTATTAAATTAAATTATTATCAATTTAAAAACAAAACTATTTTTAATTTAAATAATTTAAATAATTATAATTTTATATGTAAATTTTAATATTTTTTCAATATATTTAAATAAATAATATTTTGAAAATGAAATGAACAAAATAAATGTACTTGTTGTCCTTAACGTTACTCATTGTTCCAACATGTATGCATGTGATCACGAAGGCCTCTTTGTGTTATCGTATGGGATGTTGAACATTTCCTGGTGTGATGTGACGGTTTGGTGGTTGCGAAAATTTAGATCACGTTGAGTATGATAGTGAAACTTTTATCCGGATAATATTATAATGTAGTGTCCTTGAAAGAGTTTAAAATGACTAAGAAAAGAATAATGATTTAATCTTGGGAGGAATATGAAGAGAGATATCTAGAGAAAATCTAGTATTTAGGTGTCCAAGTGGAATGGAACCACTAGGCTGGTGGAATCAGAAGTGGAATGCAAAAATTATTAGTTTGGTGAGTTGGAACAGTGATCATCAAAACTAGATATATAATTTGTAGGATTTGAAATAATGGTATTAGCTAATGAGTTATTGTTAGTTTATTTAAATATAATTTCTATAATGTGTTTTTCAATGTGTTCTTTTGTTGTGATTTAACACTTAGGAATAAATAGGTACATTTATTGGGTGAAACAAGACAAAGGAATCCAAACTATAAATTATATCTATTTTTGTAACATAGACAGGAAATATGTTAAAAATTGTATATTAATACACATATGTATATATTTATATATTTAGAAAACAGTTTTTGTTATAATTTTGAGCTGTTAATTATAAATTATTACATGAACTCATTTTACTTTAGATCCCAATTTCACAGTTCAAATTTTTGAATAAATTATATTTTACTCTTACTAAAATTATTTATTGTTGTCATTCAAAAACATATTTTTTAATTTAGAAATACATATATATTTCGATTTTAGCAAACAGTTAATTATACATTTATATCTGCTAAAGTAAAAAAAACCTTTAAACAAACAATTGATCAATAATATTTTTGTATGCTTTTAGTCTTTAGTTATAGGTACATTTTTCTATTTTTTAGCGGTGATTATTTTTAAGGTTATTAATATTAATAACATTCTATTTAGGGATCGTTCACGACTTGATTAAGTGATTTAATAAACCTTTCAATTATAATTAAACTATTACCATATTGAAAAGTTTGAGGCAAAATTAATTGATCATTAGCTGACTAGGATTTCTTTACTAAGGTCTGAAATTCTTAAAATATTACTTATCACTTCTTATCACTTGTCACTTATCACTTATCACAGGAGAAGATAATTATATATCCATGCAAATAAATAAGCTCCTAATAATTTTTCTATAATTCTGAATTTCAACATAAGTACACTTATGTTTTAAACAAAATATAACCTATATTTGTGATCAATGGGTCTTGGGGGTAATACTTTACATATTGAATTTTTATTACCGTTAAAACTGTACGCTGAAAGATTTTTTTTATCTTTTACCTTCTTTCTCATCACAAAACTGATTTCACAAAGATAACTCACAATCATTACTCCATTAATTATGGCAGCAATCAAATTTACTTTATTGTTGTTATTATTTGTCGTTACCGTAAATTAAATGTTTTAGGAGATTCAGTTACATCGATATTGTATCCTGATTTTTAACATTTATTTACCTTTTACTTCATATTCTAAGAATATTAAAACTTTAATGAATCAAATCCCTTTAAAGTATATAATTCATGACACTTATAGTTTGATATTACACAGCTATAAAGATGATTAATGTGGCAAGAAAATTACTAAATATATAGCCCATTTTTCTTTAAAATAATTAAATATTTTGACGTGTATAAATATATTTCTTAAAATCTACAATTCAGTTTTTACAAAATAAACTAAAATGTTGCATTTTCCTCTACAATCGCAATATACTATTAGAAACACTGTTCATAGTCATCAATAAACAACATTCAATTTTAATGTTTAAAATTAATAAAAAATATTGCAAATAGAGTAGTTATTCCTATATTTCAAGTTGTTTTCTCAGATTTAACGAATATACATACAATAGGTGTACACGATATAGTTCTTATTTTTACTTAAATTAATCGTGAATTAGTTCATTTTTCTAAAAAATATTGTTTAAAATAAAGTTTATATACGATGTAAACTATACAGGTACGGCAAACGTCAACTTAAAAATATATAACAAAGCAAGCATAATAACTTTCAATAATAATAATAATTTATATACCTACCAATATTTAAAAATCTATTTAAAAATCACAAATGTCAAACATTAAAAAATGCTTTTCTAAGAAATACAGTGTATTCTTTTAAAGTGATATCAGAGACATTTTATAGATAACGTTTTGATTCAATCGTAAATAAAATAAAATTTTCTACATATTTTAAGATCTGACGATTCAATACAGTGTTGAAAATAGAGATTTCAGATACACATTAATTTAACTTCAGAGCTTTCAGTGAGCTTCTATTTAGGCAGTAATTTATTCCTTATTTTGTGCATGTCATTCGATATACACTAAAGTCTTAATATGTCCCAGAAATAACACATCAAGTATAAACTAAGTTTATAAAATTAAAAAAATCCAAGGGATTATTTGAAAAAGTTAATCTTTAAATTATAAAACTAAATGGTAGTCCTTAAATAAATAAATTTAATTAGTTGCAAGATATCATAAATTTTTCATCATGTTACGTCACAATAAAATATATTTCTTTGTTAACTTCGGAAGAGTATTTCTCGCAATCTGAAAAAATCCATACCGAATTTGTTCAAAGAAAGGAAAAAAATATAATTTAATATTTTTTATCTAATTCTTTATTTCTCTAATGGAAGCTGCTTGTATTCATATTAATTTTGTGGTATACAGTAAATATGTTGCTTACTCATTAGGAAATATTTTTATTTGCAAAATATTTCTTCTTACATAACTATCATATTTGTCATTCAACCTCGTTTTTGGAATAAGAATAATAAAAGAAATATATTACACAAAAATGTTTTGCATATTTCAATTTTAGTAAGTTTAACATTTGTGTATTTTACTGTTATTTCATATAAATATATATATATAACTTTAGTAAATTGTGCAATGTTAGGATTACATTTCTGTAGTCATTTTTGATTGCTATATTTTCAGGAACATATTTCAGTATTTGTTAATAGGTAAGTGAAAAGATAAAAACTTTCAAAAATTCAATATAACTTAACGCAAGGTACTTCAAATATGTGTCTATTAATTATATAACCATCATGTTATCCACTCCATGATACCGTTATCAGGTACCGGGAATGGATGTCCCGAGAGCTCCCCTTGGCCCTGTAAGACCCCTGGAACATGTCTTTCCTTTGACTTCATCTGTGATGGGGAAGCTGACTGCCCGGACAACTATGACGAGGATCCCGCTCTATGCATTGCTAGTAAGTTCCTCCTTCCACTCGCCATTTATGAATACATGTGTTAGAGGCTGAATAGACAACAGGCCTAGTTTCCCTACCATCAACTGGGGTTCGAATCTCGCTAACGATAAAAGTCGACACTTTGTATCTCTTTTAATTGGTGCCCTATATATGCGATGTGTTAACTGTATAATGCTTTGAAAATTAAATGGAACAACTCTACAGACTTGATTAACTTCCTCTGACGTCATATTGTATTAAATTAACAGTGGAAGCCTTGCAAACCGTCAAAAACATACACAAGGGCATGTGACTAAATCAGCTACACTTTAGTTTTAGGGAGATCGAGGCGCTGTGAGTAATACGCAGGTCTACAAATCATTAAAAACTACTCGCTAAGTACTTCTGGCTATAGTTCGAATTGTGCCTATTACGCAAATATCTGTAATTAAATAATATAAAAATAATCCTTAAAGATATACATAGATTGGATAAATATATTATAATCTGTTCATTTATTGGTCTACTAAATAGATATATTCATATAAGAAAACATAGTAAATTTATATTATAAAACATATTTTTACAAGGTTTTCCATGTCAAATTTACATAATTGGGCAGGCAAATATATAACATTTTAATGAACGTGTTTAAAATATAAATTTAGGTACTTTAAATTTGACATTTGTAAATCAAGTTCATAAACACCCATTAGTGTGCTACAAATATGGATTTAGGGAATTAAAATTCGTTTAATTTAATCTAAATTAGAGATAGGTAAATCAATTTAGTCCAATATAGCTGTCACAAATATACCTACTGTTATGAATACGACTGACAGCTTATTTCCGGCCTTATAATATACCTAGTTATTAGATATATGCAGGTATATAGATATATAGTTATGCCTGAAATTAAGTACCTAATTAAATGTAAGCAGGTAAATGCATGCCTATATTTTATTTAAAAATGGTATTGCAATTTTGATGAGAATTGAGCTTTATTACAGTTCGTCTAATAAATTAAATATGATTAATATACGGTCAGCGCATATATTTACTTACGTATAATATTCTTGTACTATGCCTGATTAAAAGAATACACTTTATTACTAACATTGTAATAAACATACATATACTAATGATTAAAGACTAATTAAGTATCTATTTCAATTTATTTCAATAATAAATAAAAGTTATTTACTATAAATATATCAACTAATTTAATAAATTATACTACAGAATTCTTTGCAATAATTACATCAGATATCAGACATTAGATAATAGATTATTTTTTTACAGTTTACTTTATCTGCAATCCTTGCTTGATACTTTTCTTATATACTTGTTTTAATATACGTGGAAACGGAAAATTAATATATCTATCTCTAAATCAATTTGAAACAGAAATATTATTAATTTTAATATATCAATCTGCAAATAATTTTCATTATGCAACAAACTTTAATTATTTGATCGAAATTTTAAGTAATCAAAATTTGTCGACTGAACCACTGAATGTAAAATTTTAAATACTTCAATTTGAATATTTAATACAAATAGTGATTATTATTTTCAGATTTGTCTGCAAAACATTCAAATTTGATTGGGAAAACCTAGAGTAAATTTTATATAATAGTCGCATTTCTCATATAGTAATTTATAGTAATTGTAATATCAATATTCTTTAAATTTCGATTTCTATATTAGAATATCCTTACATAAAAAATAAACAATCGCAAAGATTAGAAGATTACAGAGTTTCAATTCTTATTGATTTCATATACATCGCGCTGTAAATTATCGTACATATGTAAAACATGTTTTATTGGAATAAATTTGATGTAAATGGGTAGGGTAGAATTAAAAATAGTAGTATTAAATATATTGATCAAATTAATTTTAAGAGTAAATATATAATATATTCAAACAATTTTTACATACAAATGTTGTCTGCAAAATATAATTTAATGTATATATATCTAACACTGTTTTATTACATAAACTGCTTAACTGAAAACAAATATTAAAACAATATTTTGCAAAAGCTTTTGGGTAGCTGAATAGTAGCATCAAACTGCATACAGAATCAATAAGAGTCGAAGATCTGTATATAATTACTCTATGAGTTACATAATTCAAATTGAAAACGTTTATTGTAAGATACTATTGAAAGTTTTTGTAAATATACCAATGCTGTTTTTATAGATTTAAATTAATATAATCAACATTATAAGTTCATTTAAAATCATTACTCAAAACGTATAAAGACTTTAGTTAGTCTTATAATCAAGGTATTCAAATACATTAGGCCATATTATAAAATACGGTTTCGTTTAGTTTAAACTATGGTTTAAACCATGTACGTTTAAAACGGTTCTACGATAGCTCAGTTGAGACTTATGTGCGCTGTGTAACTTCAAAAAGGGAAAAAATGTCAGAGCTGCAGTCAAATCGTTTCATACCGGTTTGAACAGATTTAAAAATTCTTGAAAGTTACACTGCGCATTTTGTATATTTGCTGTCACAAATATATGTTTGCTTTTAAACATAATTAGTTAATTAACTGGATACCTTCTAATGTAAATGTTTAAATATATATAGAATGAATATATGCAAATATGCAAATATGCAAATATACAAATAGACAAATAGTCAAAAAACGCATATCTATATAAGGCACATACACTCGTGGCAAAAACATTGTACCCGTTTATCAATTATAAAAATAAAAATGTATGTATGTTATATAATATTACATGTCTACGCATTTATATATACACCTGCATGCTTTTTAAATTATTTCTATGTTATAATAAAAGGAAATTAGACAACTTTTAATGGAAAATATTTTTCATATGTTAAGAAGCCAACGTACAAATATTAAGAATTGAACGTATTTTAACTAAGCTTAAATATTTTTAAAAATTCGAATGGAATATTTTAATTGTTAATTTTTGATATGTTATTAGAAAATTTGTATATTTCATAAAATATTATTGTTATATTATGTGTAGGTATTAATATCTTTGTAAAAGATAGGTTTGTATTTCAAAAGTTGGTGTTCCTGTCATCGAATCAGTTTGACTGACGGTTCAGACTCAAAATTTCGAGAAATTTGGGAGAAATTTCGCAGTTTAAAAATTGATTACACAAAAATAAAAAGGTTTATAAAACTCATTTTTTAACCTAATTTGATTGGTCAATAATCTACTTCTTTTCTAAAGTGCGGTAATTTAAATTAAAACCATGACGCTTTCCACTGGGACAGTTTAAACCAATTTTTTTGTAAAATGGCCTATTTTATCAATGTACTTAACTTACATAACAGGCTAAACTTATGCTTATAACAGTTAATTTTGTTAATGATAAACGAAGATATTTTTGGATATTCGCTGTACGATGAAACCATTTTACAAATAATAATTTAGAGGAGCACTTATATTAGTTTTTCAGATATAGATTATTTTTTAAACGCATGAAGTTACAGTTTTTATATCTGAAAACTGTAATGTGATTCTTGCATATAAGAAAATATATCCCCCTGTTCACATAAATTTTCTTGACGCACACATATACATATATATTTGTATATAAAAGATATAACTCATATTTATGCATTGTAGAATACAAATATCTAATTTGTGGTCATGTCCATTGTATTAATAGTTGATGCAATTTTTCTCCCAATATCAAAGTAAAATGTAAGATAAAGTTAAAGAAAGAAAATTTTTCTGCACGAATTTCTTTAGACGATTTAAATAATCAGAAAATATATTGAATATTTATTTATAAAGGTATCTTTTGAATTAGTGGACTTCTCATTTGATTCACGACATATCAACGACCCTAAGAGAAAAGATGAAATGTCCTATCTATCTTTTGTTTCAACTCCTTATCGTCTCATTTAAAAATTTGAATTTCTTCACAATAAACTTACTCTTTTTAGAATGTATTGCGAATTATTATTAAAAAAACATAAGGAAACCACACATATCTGTTGTGTTCCTATAAGAACTATACAATGTAACCAGATTAAAATTAAAGAAGACATCTAACAAGGCTACTCCATAGTATCCAATTAGGAAAAAGCGAATTATATATTTTAAATACGTAAACATCTATAAAAACGGAACAAAAAGACAAAGAATCAAGAAAAGTGATAATTGAAGTATGAAAGAGGTAAAAGTGAAAACTGAATCGGCACTTTGATGCAATGAGAATATTGAAGATACCAATAAAACGACAACGACTTAACCCTGTGGGATACATCGATGTATGTTGCTGGAGAGCTTTAGAGGACAACTAGTCCCCCAGATATAATAAGTATGACTTTGTATGAAATTTTTGAATTGGTAGCTTGTTTAGTTCTGTCAGAAATTTCAAGGCACTGTCCAAAAAAATACGAGTGAGCATTACGCTTATATGGTTAAACGAGATCATGTATGCTGACTTTTGGGGAATGCATAAATAATACATTAAGTTCCTCGTTATTGAAAATCTAATTCAGAAGGCAAATGACTAGGTTGGACATTGTACCGATGTTATATAACGGTTGCTTTTAAACTAAACATGTATTTTATCTAATTGTTTACTTTTTCTCTTTAAATTCTTTGTGACTTCGGAAAACGTATTATTTATTACATTAGTTTAACTTAATATGGTATTTTTCTATACATTATTTATTTTTGACTATAAGCATCTTAAAAGCATGGGTATTGGGAGTGTATATTATAGATTGTTTGCATTTTTTTCTTATAATAATTTTTTTCTATTAATGTGTTAAAGACATAAAATATAGACGATTCTCACATGGCATGTGGTTTTAATTATTAGTAGAATTGGAATTTAAATCCAGAATCATTGACTTAGTAGTATGTAGTAGTAGATA
The DNA here is from genome assembly GCA_036023295.1 of Invenusta paracnida. NCBI lineage: Eukaryota > Metazoa > Platyhelminthes > Proseriata > Coelogynoporidae > Invenusta > Invenusta paracnida. The sequence continues at coordinate 14,551 of JAYRBW010112013.1, forward strand.
TAAACATCTCTCATATATAGATATACAACTTAAAACTTTTCAAATAAATGTTACATAATATATGTATTATATTATACGGACACTTTTCATTAATTAATATCGATATTTATATATTCTAAATGGTAATATATTTAAAACATTGAAACCAAGGTACAAATAATAACTGGAATAACCGCTGTCATGTTTTCACAAATAAGTTTCCCTTATATATAATTTGATGTTGAAAAAGATTAACATAATTAAACAACTTTTACAAACAAAAACTGATTGTTTTATTAATATATTTTCACAAGTTTTACAGCAAGACTTAGTCTATCTTTAATGTCTTTGACAAGGGTGACGCAAACCAGTGTTATAGTAAAGAAGAAGGACTAGTTAGACCTAAATTTTTTGTAAGGTTTTTGGTTTGAATATTATGAGGTTCAAATCAATTCTAGTAATTCCTTATGTCATGTTAATAAGAATTTAGCGTAAAATCTGTAATTATATATATATATGTATAATAATGGTATATATATACGCTTTGACATTTATACTCACACATTTTGTTTCAATTATATCTAGAATTACTTGTAAACTCATACTATTTATTAATTCTCTTAATGCTATCCTAAAATGTTTCTAAAATGGTCTAAAAAATGAAATATTTCTTAGACTCTGTCAATACCTTGTATTTTAAATAATTTCACAGAAGTTTGTAATAATATATTTTTAAAATAATGATAATTAGCATGTTCGTTAATTGAAGCAAAACAAATTTTCCTTATCTTTTAGTATTATTAATACACACCTAAGGAACATTAATTTTTTATACATATATTAACATATACATACATATTTTAATAATTATATGCCAATATATGTTAATATATTGTATGCATAAAATATGCATGAATATTGTATTATATCTTCAATTGGTTTTATAATGATCCTAATATATAAAAAAGTTAAAACATTTAAAATATTCTTGAAATTTCTAATAGTAGGTAGTTTTTTAATTTTACACCGAAAGAAATATTTTACATTTTTAGTGATAATACATATACGATATCACATTTAGTAAATTATTAATTTAAGTATTTCATATTTCTTAATTATTTTTATAACATGTTCGAGCATCGATATATGACAGATCATGTGTATTATATTGTTACCTATAATAATTCGCTTAATATTTTTTCTCTATATCATTAGAAATATACAGCAAATATTAATAAAAAGACGCAATGCTATGGCAATAAGGAAATAATAAAAATGTAGATGTACTATCTATACCAAACGTCGCGGAGCGCAACGGGAAAAATGTGAATATTATATATTAAACCTTACCGTGAAATTCACATAGGAAGGTGTCAAAATCTTATCTTATGGCCTAATATTATTTAAATATTTTTAGGTACTGTGTCGCATCTTGCCGCACCGCGTTCATTGTACTCTAAAGATGTCCGTAATATACATATGTACCTTATTAGTACTTCATATTTTCCAATGTTGAAGTTTTTAGGAAACATCTAGGATGGCACTAAGGAACAATTTTTAAGAAAATATACGTACATATAAACAATAATTTCATTAAATAGAAACAATAAAAGTTTTAGTATAATTTAATTTTAAACAGTAAAATACTACGTTGATTCAAGATATATTTCTATACATCAGCTCGCATAGGAAGTGCTTCATATTATAAATATGTGTGTTTGGAATGATACAATGATGCTCCAATTCAATAACCTTTGTCTACCGAAGTGAGATACTCATATCTGAATATATACTACTTAATCTTCTGTAACATAGATGATATTACACTGTACGGTGTCCAACTTAAATTGCATGCAAGCAAACATATCGAGTGGTTTATAATTATGACTTGTTAGCTATGACTATTTACCAATGCCTTTTAATCTAAATTTATAGTTAAATCAATTATGCAGGTGCACATCATGCTATATTCACATAGAACAAAAGGTACACGATTCTTTGGATAAGGAAAATAAGAACAAAATAATATATTACAAGAATTGTAGCTTTTCTTTTGAAAAAAAGACATTTGAGTCTTATTTCATATATATTTTGTAACTATACTTGTGTTTGTCTTTTCAGTAAAAAAAATATTTTTTAAATTCAATATTATTTGCGTGCGATTATCTAGGCACAAAGGCTAAGGCAACTGAATAATGTTTAGAGGGAATTATTTAATATTAGCAGACTTAGGATTTTATACAGCGTTGCTTTAGCTTAAATCTGACTTCACAATTGTTATTGACAAAGTGACTACAGTGGTGTAAACTGGCTTATTTTCTCTCTATATCGATATAGCAAATGTATAGCATATAGTGCATTAAATAACTTTTACTTTGTTGTTTATTCATTATCTATTTATATTTATTCAAGCCGATTGTATTTTGATTAGTAAGCCTTTTACGTAAATTTGATAAAAAAACAAGTATTTATATTTATGTATTAATTACAGGAAAACATATTAAGTACAGCAATTCTTCGTTATACCTTTTGGCAATGCAATAGATTAAAGATAAAAAGTACAAAGAGAGCTATATTTTATGAGGATAAGAGTTATCATGCTTAAATTAAGATTTTATTTACGTAAAAGTATTTTGTATTAAAGATTTCTGAAAATCTATTGTATGTAGAAAATTTATTAACTAGGTATATTTCTTAATAAATAGTGAAACTATCATCTTCAATTGTTTTATTATGTCTCGGAGAATATTTTACTATGAATGCTTATTTTAGTAAGTATTTAATCTATACACATGCCTTTATTTTAAACAACAAAGTATGTTTTATTATATTTCATTGTAGTCTATGTACTTTTTTATGCATACTTTTTCTGGAGTTACTTTTAAGAAGTATTTAAAAAGCAGAAAGAGGTCATAGAATTATTAAATATGTGAAAACCAATAAAATGACAAAAATCGATATTCTTTCAAAAACTCTTAATAGAATATTTTTATGCAGGATTATTAGTATTGTTGGGAGTATCATAAGCAGCAAGCAGATTTTCTGGAGTCACTTTTGTGAATAAATATTTTCAAAACAAAGCTCGAGCTCTGTGTACTATTTTCACTAATTGGTTCAAAGGTGAAATTTATTGTTACAATGATCATAATATATCAAACTATTAACTGTATCTAAAAAACACATGTATGTAAAACATAGCAAACTACATCTAATAAGTTAAATGGCATTTATTTCTGTATAATTTCTATAATTTAAATAAATGTTTCAGATTTATTTCGTAACTAATGTTCTTTCTTACGAGTATAGCTAAAATGATGTGATAATGAACATTTATGTAATAGATAACCTACGCGTATTTAAAATAATATTGAATAATCTACGAGGAGCGCAGCTCCGAGTTGATTGATCAATATTATTTTAAATACAAGTAGGTTATCTGACATAAACTATTGATCGTTAAAATTATTACCAAATTAATCAAATTAATTTAATATTAAAACTTAT